>JAOWBP010004006.1:8979993-9037837 GCA_028571105.1 Tragopan temminckii
AACACCTCCAGGGATGAGGCATCCACAACCTCTCTGGGCAGCCTGTTCCAGCACCTCACCACTCTCTCTGTAAAGAATTTCCCCCCGACATTCAACCTAAATCTCCCCTCCCTCAACTTAAAACCATTTCCCCTTGTCCTGTTGTTATCAACCCTTTCAGAGTTGATTCCCCTCCTCTATGTAGGCTCCCGTTAGGTATTGAAAGGCTGCAATTAGGTCACCCAGAGCCTTCTCTTCTCCAGGCTGAACAAGCCCAGCTCCCTCAGCCTGTCTTCGTAGGGAAGGTGCTCCAGTCCCCTGATCATCTTGGTGGCCCTCCTCTGGACCCTCTCCAACAGCTCCCTGTCTTTTCTGTATTGGGGACTCCACACTTGGATGCAGTATTCCAGATGGGGCCTCACAAGAGGATTATTATTCTGGGAGTCATACTGAAAATGGTGAATCAGATGGCTAAGTAAGGAGGGAAAAGGGGTTATTTAGAATGGCCAACTCAACATTAATGATCAAGGCTGTAAACAGAAATAGTTTTTTTATTAATTCACTTTCAATGTTGTTTTTTCTTTGAAAATGAAATGAGGCATTGTAATTAGGAGTGAGATAGTTATACAGTGTATAACTGCAGCAGAGGGGTTGCAACTAGATGATCTTTGAGGTCCCTTCCAACCTAGCCATAGTGTGATTCTATGATTCTATGACTCAGTGTAGAGATGTACTGTGTTTTACACCAGTTCATGAGCACTAGAGGTCACCTCACCATGTCTTGATTTTAAAACAATTTCATGAAATTGAGTATTGGTTGTTATGAGGCTTCTTGGCACAAGAGCCCATAGGGAACTTGATGTTAAGTAAAACAAATCGTGTATGTTTCTTTTTATAACAGTATTATTATGATCTTGGCAGAATTTTCATAAGCTTAGATTTTTGTCACTAAAATTTCCTTTACCGGATCAGATTTATCACAACAAGGCTTCAGTATTTTACTAGCTCCTTAAAAGATGAAATTAGACTCTGGTGCTGGAAAAGGCTTTGCTGCTTAGATCAAAGCTGGCTGAAATTTAGTTTTTCTTCATGGGAATTTAGGTTATTTTGAACAAGTTTTTTGTTGTTGTTTTGTTGTTTTTTTTTTCACAGTGAGTGGAGATGAAAGTAGAAAAAACAACAATGATCTCTTGAGGTCATTTTTTGAGAAACTCAACATAATTTGGTCACATCTTTCTACAATGAAAACAAATCAATACTGCATGAGTATCAGGTTCACCAGAAGAATTTCAGAACAACCAAATAAATTCCCATGAATTAGGAATGATGAGTATAGGTGCAGCAGACAAAGTCACAGTCAGGTTTTCCAGTGCTTTCAGGAGCAGCGCTTGATGAGGAAGAGCTTGGACTTTCTGAGACCTTCCTATATGTATAGTTTAGTGGGTGTGCATCTGAGCCTGTCTTCCAAGTACTATGTTTATTTGCCATTTAGTATCCCCTATAAAACAAATAAATAGTCTTCTCATTTTCAAAATGGAGACAAAAAGAGACAGGAGACATTGCTAAGATGTAAGTTTATCTCTTCAGCACTTAACCTTGGAAAGTCAATGGCTGAAAACAACCAGGATGTTAAGGAAATATATTGGAAATATATTGGATGTGCCTGCAATTTGGATTGGAGAATGATGCATTCCTTCATTCAGGATTGATGACGATGCCTTTCTTCTCTGATCAGGAAACTCACTCAGTTCTATATCTTCTAACAGAAAATTCAGGAAAGTAGTCCTGACTGTGCCAGTACACTGAGGTATTTTCCATAAGCTTCTCCTTACTAATTTCCAAATTTGTTCCACTTCCTATAAATCACTAAAATAATTATTTGCTCAGAGGGCCAAAGAGAGAATCACTTTGGAATTGAGTGGGTTAGATGCACTTTTGGGACTCTCACATGCCTGAAGAAATTATGTGGCTCCAGAGTGAGATGAGAAGTGGAAGATTTGAAGATCAATATTTCAATCTTAACTATCCAGAGTCTCAAAATGAAAACTGTACTTGAGTCAGCATCTTAATGTTCTTGGAAAAAATATGTCCTTTATGAATGCACAGAAAATACATTTTCTATGAATTCTATTCACAGTGTTGTCAGTGACACACCTTTTCTTCATATGCACTTCCATGTCAGATGTCATTCCATCAGACTGCCCCTCTGCTGCCATCTGTCACACAGCAACAAAATGAAATGGGATATTGGTGGGAACTGCCATCCACCCCACTAAAATCCATCTCTGATGTCACGGGGCCAACATCATTAAATAGGAGGCATTACTTTCAGAACAGCCCTGGTCATAACTGCTATTACAATAATAATAAATGTATAGTTGAGGTCTGTAAAATAATGAAATAGGATTTAGTGTAAAACAGTTTTCTAAGAAATCATTGTGGCTTACTGAAATGTTATATAGCTCTGTGAACAGTTTATACTCTGTTAAAGATCTATAATATGAAACACATATTTGTTTCTCTTTTCTAGCAGAGCTCCAAAGGAACTATTAAAGCATAGATGGTGAACAAGCATTAAGTACAAGTCACAAAAGTTAATTAAATCCGAATGCGACTATTGATAGATTATTAAACTCAAAATCATTCCCCTATTTCATCATGTATTAACTGCACTTTGAAAATGTGTATATTTAATATTGCAAAAACAGAAAAGAAATAAAAAGGAATGAAATTATTGTACAGCATCATAAAAATGTTTAAGTAATTATGCAATTCTGAAAAATAACCTCTATCTTATTCTAAAACATTAAGGCTATTTTTATAAGACTTCATGATGTCTTATGTGATTGCTGTGCTGAGCCAACTCAGGAATATTCTTACCTAAAACTGTATTTTACTGCAAGCCATAGAACAGATTAAATCTGAACAAAAGGATCTGGCAGAAGAGTGAGACATAAAGCCATGCCCTGTGATTTTACACCCTATCATGTTAAATCTGCAATTCTGACATGGTTTCTAATAGAGGTCTCCTCCTCAGCATGAGCCATCATTTTCTTGGGGTGCCTCAGCCACCTCCTACTTGTTGCCATCAGCAAGGGTTGTCATGGGACTCAGTACATATGAAGAAAGTCTATCAGTGCACATGCCCCCAGGTTCATAAATCTCAATCAGAAGTAATTTGTGCTATTTCTTCAAAATAATATCCCAAGGAGGAATATCACCAGTTAAAATAGATTCATGACTTAAATACATTATGGATGCATGCAAGTTTTGTGTTCCTAAATTTTAGGTGATGAGCAAGAAATGTCTGCATCCAACATCTTGTGACCAAAACACTTATCATGTTCTCTATTTGTACATTCCTGAAAGTTCTTACTGGATGTTAAGCAATGTGATGGAGTTCTGACATTCAAAATTCAGTACTCTGAACTGGGAGAGGTTGAGTCTGAAACTTTGAGCCAGCTCTAAACCTGAATGTTGGTAATTCAGCAGACACTGCACTCGCTGTGCGTCCTTGACTCACTCAAACTACTAATTGAATGCAAATAATGGCATAAGAATAGTTTGCGGGTTGAGAGGTTGCTAGATGAAAGGAGTAGAAAGTGTTCAGCAGTTATCTGCATCTCTGTTTCTGTTTCCCCAGTGTAGCATTTTCGGCAAGAGAAAATTAGGCTGAATTTCAGAGTGAGGGGAAGATCTCCAAACAATGAAATTTTGAATAACACTTTCTTTGGAATCAAACAGCAACACTATTTCCTCTAAGAAAACACTTTGAAAATTATGAGTTTTCTTAAGAGTTAGCGTACACCAAAAGATGGGCTGAATTTCTGCTGTTTTCAGAGCTCAGCATATACTTTCAACGTATTCGTGGTTTCCTTCTCTATTAAAAATGTAAGACAGTCTTTCATAGTGCTTAAAAGCATTAGCTTGTAAAAAATCATATTCTGCAAGGTCTTAAAGTTCTCTTTTGTAAAGGGCTTGATTTTGAAAATTTAGGCTTGGCTGCTTCCACAAGTCTTTTGCAGCTCCTACATGGAATATAATCCTGTTTTGGGTTTGAAAAAGTTACAAATCTCTTGACAGTGACGCCTCTAGCTTTTAGTAGGACTCCTTTGTGGTTACTGCAGGATGGCAAGTAATGTGTCTCTGGTTCCTGCTGAGTGAAGACAATCAGGAGGTATCAGGGACGTGTGCGGGCTCAGCAGACTCAATCATATCACTTCAGAACCCAGCCAGTATCAACACAGTGTGAGCGGGGCTGTTCCTCGCTCTTACAGATGGCAGTGGCTTGGATGTTTACATTATCTCTTCAAGAGACAAATGCAGTGGCAATGGAGAAGACCCTTCTCGAGGCTGACAAGCCCCATAGGGCAGCGGTGTTAACATTTCACAGGCTAAATGGAGTGAGATAGGAAAAAATGAAGGAGCAGCTCTGGAGATAGTGACATAAGGGTGGAGGTTGTGTTGTTGTTGTTACTGTGTTGTTTTTTACTGTTTTGTGGGGCGGCTTTTTTCTTGCATATTTTTCTTATTTGTGGTCTGTGATGGAAAACATTTCTTTTCAAATACATATAATAATAAATCATAAATAGCTATGAGATGTACTGTGGTATATGTTGATATATATGAGTAGGGCAAATATGCCATTTTACGTCTGTGTTGATGAAGCTTTATAGTGTGCCCAGATGTGGTTGGGGGCATTCTGTTTGCCCATTTGTAAGAACAAGGCTGTTAATATAAATGAACAAACGTTAGCCTGGTAGTTACGTAACCAAAAAAAAAAAAGCTCCAAATTGCTCTGCTTTTCCTTTGGAGGGGAATCTGAATAACAGGGCAGAAAAACAAGTATGAGGAGCTGAGGATCAGCCCTGTGCCATCCGTGTTTGCTCCACGTTCTGATCTGCTGCGTCCCGCTGACGGGAGCTGTGAGCAGCTCAGTGATTCATCCCGTAGGTGGCTGCCTGTCACGGGTGGGTGAAGTTCTTCCTATAAATAGATTGTGCATGAGCTCACTGCACATTTGGGGAACACTTGGAATGGAAGGTGTTCCCAAAAAGCCCTGGGTGTATCGTTATGTTTTGTATTACAGCTTGGTGCTAGCAGCTGACAATTTCAATAATTGGATCAACGTTCCTACTGCAAATGACAGCAGATTTGACTCAGCTGTTTATCATTCTGTAGTGGCTATATTATGTTCTATGAAAATAATTTTATTTCAGGTGAGATTTCAGGGAGTTGGGAGAAGGAAATCCAGTCTGCCCTTTGCAGAAGCTAGAGATCCCAGTGCTGCTGGCCCAAATGATGTGTCTTCTGACTCAGTGTGAGCTGGGCAGAAATGCAGTGGCAGCTTCAGTTCATGGCTATGATGTGGATAGGAAGTTCAGTGCTGAAGTATAATGACTCAGTGCTGTATCTGCTCCCTGCTCTCTTACAGGCACTTTACAACACATCAGTGCCAAATCCAAGCAGGGGCACAGACGCCTTCCCACCCAACTTGAGATATTTGGGTTTTGGAATGTGAGCTGCAGGTGGTTGGAGTAAGTACCTGTATGACAAAGATATAATATAAAATCCCCTCAAAACCATCTAAAGGCAGTAGATTGACTTACATAGATAACAAGGAAATGCTGCCACTCTTCTTTGGTGTGAGAAGTTATTCAGAGTCTCAGCAAATCACCACCTGCAGGGTACTGCAGCTGGAACATCCTCTTGAAGGAGAAGCCTTGTCTCCTATCTAAAATGAAGCACAAACCTTATGGTAAGAGGATGTTTTTCATGTGGCAACCTAAAGCTTAGAGCACTTATCTGAAACCCTGCAATGTGGTACAATTTTTTTTTTTTTTTAATATATAAAGGCTTCTTTGAAAGTAACAACTCGTATTTTATGATGTTGGCCCATGACAGCAGAGATGGATGTTGGTGATACGGCAGTAGAGGTTGAATCTTCCCACCAATACATCTTTAAATTTTGTTTCTGTTTGACAGATGGCAACAGAGGGGCAGTCTGACAGAATGGTGTCTGACATGGAGGTCTGGATGAATCACAGAATCACAGGAACCATTTGTGTTGGAAGGGACCTTTAAAGGTCATCAGTCCAACCCCCCTGCAATAAGCAGGGACATCTACAGCTCCATCAGGTGCTCAAAGCCCCATCCAGCCTGATCTGGAGTGTCTCCAGGGATGGGGCACCACTCTGGGCAACCTGTGCCAGTGCCTCACCACCCTGATTGTGAAAAACTTCTTCCTTATATGGGTGGTGAACATGTGGAACAAGTTGCCCTGCCTGAAGCACAGTTGCAGAACTAAATTCCTCCATGTGTAAAAAATGGCACCCACTGACATTCACTGATGTTTGCTGAATGTTTTTAAACACCAAGGAGTGGATGTGAGTGCAGGGAGGCAGAGAGTGGTGCGTTTCATCAGTTACAGCTCTGGGTCACCTTTGCTGGTGCAGACTGTTGTAAGTGTGGCGTGCAGGCTCTTGCTCATTACTGGTGAAAATGCACAACTGATGGTGGTGATTATGATGAAAAAGAATTTTTTGTAGCTGATAATTTGCTTTGTCAAATGTTGTTGTACTCTTTGTAGCAGCTGGAGTTTTCATGGAAATCAATAGGAGGCATTACTTCTGGAGCAGCTTACATATTCAACATATATTTTCTGAACTCCCATGATACCAAGGCAAATCAGGTCATTAAATTCTGTTAAATCTCTTCTGCAGTCACTTCACTCATGACAAAAACTGTGTACTGAAGTAATTAAATTTTGCTTTCCCTCAGTGAATCATAATTGCAGCAATAGCTCCATGAATCCAAAGCAGTGCTACCCAAGATGATCTAAAATTTGTATTTTGGAAAAAAAGTAGTACTGTGAACTTCACAAGTATATTTACTAGGTCCAAACATACGAAACTTACCCTTGACAGTCTGTTTACTTACTTTCTCCATCACTGCCTCTCTCTTTCTCTGGCATGAATAATGAATAATGTATCAATGTTGTTTGTTTTTTTTTCCTTTCTGTTAACACAAAGAAAAATGGAGATGTTAATTTCTTACAGTGGCAGCTAAGACAAGCACAATTAAGCAGTTTACTTTCTAGGGATTGCTCACTGAATTCTTCAAGAGGTTCTTCTGCAGCTGATGTAGTTGAGGGCCACACCATCGATCCTTAGCTGACAGCAAACAGATGGTCTGTCAGCAGAATTGTTCCTACACTGAGGAGAGTACATCACTAATGAAGCCAAATACAAGCTTATGGTTTCAGCTCCCTGGTACAATATAAGTGGTGCTGTATATTGCAAGAGTAATTTATTAGAACCTGTGCGTCATTCACAGAAACAAGTTATGCTGACTCTGTGACATGGAAAAAATCAGCCGTCTCCTCTAACATAATGTTAATGGCTTCCTACATTCTTTCTGACCAATTTTACTTTTCCGCAGGTGAATAAATTCTACAACACTGCTTTGCATCTGCAGGAGTGCATCTTTGTATTTCCTGAGTGGTGTATGTTAGGTGCCGAGGGATACAGCAAAACCTGGAGCAGCCAGAAATGTCAATCAGTCTTTTTAGATTTACATAGACTTTTTTTTTTTTTGCGTTACATCTAGAACAGTCTATTCATTGGAGCACAACAAAATTCTAGAGACTTGGTGGAATGCTGTGTGTAAAAAATCAGATTTTAAAGCAGACGTGGCTACATACATAATTCAAAATGAAATAAGAATAAAGACCCCATTTGCTATACATTCCCATTGAAAACATGCCAGCTGTGTAATATCTGCTTGTTTCCTAGAACCGAATGCTGCGGAGCAGCGTCCTATGTGACCAAATTTGTCCATACAAAAAGGTGTGTTGCTTCTCAGTCATTTAGCACTTCTTCATGTGGCAGTACAATCATAAACTAGTTCAGAATGCTACGCATTGAATTATGATTTTAGGATAAAAAATATATAGTTAACTGTGGTGGTGCTTAATCTTAAGAGGTACGTATACTGACAACATTCTTAAACACTGCATTAGTGTTTGAAAACATACTTTGTTTTTCTTTCAATATATTTGTCTCTGTAATGAATATGCTGCTTATATTTTTAAGTAAATTTATTCATATCCCTGTAGACTTCCTTGTCAATTTTATAATTGCTTGAGAGTTTTGTTCAGCAGAATAATTTAGAAGTGTGTCTTGTGTGCTGTCACCTTTGATTAGTGAAGTTCTCTATGGGGGATGGTGATGGCTGAGGGCTAAAGTGGTTACGTACAAGGGTTTTGTTTGAGGAGTTGTAGTTCTTAATAAGTGACTGCCATTTAAGAAATCTTTAAGTAGACAGAAAAGTATTGTTCCTAAGGTGTATTATTGTACTTTTTTTTTCCTTTCATGTTCACCATTTGCTGTTCATCTATTCTTTCTCTCTCAATTACTATTGACGTTCAGAATGCCTGTCAGCTGATGCCTTTTTATAAGCTGTTCTGCAAGTTGAACACAAATAACATGACAGCTTGCAGGCTACTTGTTGTCATGGTGTTCTTACTTTGCTCTGGGCAATGCCATATAAAGAATATTACATCTCGACTCCTATTTGCATCAACCAAATATTTTAACATTAACACAACAATATCAGAATGGCAGGATGTTTATGACATTACCAGCACCAAGAAAGCAGAATAAAATTATGTTCTGTTTCCACCTACAGATTTTCACCCACTCCCAAGCTCTGTACCACTGTGGTTACAGAATTGTTGATTTCTGTGGAGGTAAGTTGATTACAGAGTCTGGGCTCAATTTTCAAGTTTAATTTCAGTGGTCTTTCTGATTGTAGTTGTGGATATTTGTTAAATGAAATGCAACACGGGGAATGTCACCCTTCATGCTACTCTTTGAACTGGCTTCCAGGAATTTACTCTGAGGTTCAGTGATGAAGTTTCCACTAGGGATTATGCTTTTTTCTATTTTAAATTTTTTCTGAGTAAAAAACACTTTTAGTTCCACTTTATACTTACGTGTTTGTGTAAAACCTAACATATTTGTGGGTGTTCCATCCCTGAAGGTGCTCAAGATCAGGTTGGATGTGCAGCTTGATCCAGTGGGGGCAGCCAGCCCATGGCAGGGGTTGGGACTGGATGAACTTTAAAGGTCCCTTCCAACTAAAGCCATGCTATAATTCTATGATTTGTATAACATCTACTACTGTGGAAATTACTATTGTGCTGGTAGGTGTTAACGTAAATGTTAGCATAGCTTTCAACTCATACTCAACAATTACTACTGCTACTATTTTCCTTATACAGATCATCGTCCTAGACAACTTAAATGATAGGAAAATGATTATGAAAGAATAAACTTTCTGTGTCATAGTTAGGTTAGGCTCCTGCAACCCGCTACATTTCCAACAGCTAGCCTTGAAGGTAAAGATGCACACATATCCTTCTCTCTGAGCAGTATAAAAGAATGTGAGAGTTCTCTTTCCTACATTCACAGCGATTAAGGTCAGGTAGGACAACTAGATACTCCAGTCCAATATGAACAAGATTATGTACACATGGCACTTAGATCTGTTGGGAAAAAAAAGAAAAAAAGAGAGAGAGAAAAAAAAAGAGAGATTTTTATGAAAAGTATTTAATTAAAAAAAAGAAAAACAAATAAAAAAATACACACACACACAAAAACCTGCAAAAGTACCAACCACATTCTATTAAAAAAAAAAAAGAAGCAACAAAAAACGTGGTGTCGGTTTCAAACCTTAGCATTCTTTCAGGAAAAAAAAAACCAAAAGGTTTTAAAATATGAGTTGAAAGTTTTGCAATTTTGAATTGGCAGGAAAAAAAACAAACACTTCAATCCTGTTAAACCAGCAAACAGTTAAATCAGTTAAGATCCCAGACCTTAGCTAACATGAAACTTGCTGTGAAAAATATTTCTTTTGATTCTGCAGCATTTTTCATTTGGGAAAACCTGATCTGAACAGTATAATGAGATCCAAAGGAGAAAGAGTGATGCTGGGAACCAGTGAAGAACTGGTGTAGTTATATTTCAGAAATGTGTTCTGCAGATATGCAAGGAGAGATTTCCCTAATAACATTAGCATGATTGCCTAAGGAAACTGAACTTAGTAAATTTCACAGCTAAATGGCTGCATTTCCATAGTACAGAAAGAGAGAAATTAGAGGTAGCTGCACATGAATTATTCTGGTTTCCTGGTGGATGTCTTAAAAGACTTTTTGTACTTTTCTGAAGTCATATGTGGTGATGGGCGTCAAAGTCACTGTGCCTACAAATGAGGCTCTAATGCTAAGAGAGTGAAGATAACCAACCATGTTTGCAGTAGTGTTTCTACTAAAATAATGAAAAAAAACCCCAAGATGCTATTGTTTCTAGCTGTTTACTCCCAAGAATTTTCACATTTTACCCTTCCAAAGCACAAACATTCACAGCACATATTAGTGTACACATGAACCCACTTTGTCCTTGTGAAGAAAGCTTAAAACCTCTTGAAACAAGTATTAGTGGAGGTGTATCTGTGCCTTGTCCCCCGTATTATTCCCCACTAAAAAAAAAAGGGGATGTGATGGGCTTATCTTCATTGCTTTCCACAAGAATAAAACAATAGGTGAAAGTAATCTGGTATCTCTCAGACTGCTGTGACATACTTGTCACGCAACTACTTAACAGTGTGCTCTGCTGCATTTTTGAATCAGTTTTTTTCAATTGAAATTGTGTGCTCTTAGGACTTGACCTACAGATAAGTCTTAGTATCTGAACTCTAAATCAGGTCTTAAAAGAGATTTGTGAGTACAAATATTTGTACTGGGCCTGTATCAAGATTTTTTTTTCCTTGAATGTTGGCTTAACACCATAGTCAACTTGGAAATAAAAGATATATGACAAATAAATTTAACTTTCAAGTTGAATATGATTTTAAAATTCCTGGAGAATGGGACAGATTCATCACTGGAGAATTTCAGTCTAACAGAATATACAGTGTTTCAAAATACCCTGAATACTAGAAATGCGTCTTAAGAATGCATGAGCCTGCTTTTTAATGAGTATTGCAAAGGCAAGAAAATGACATACTATTCAATCAAGGATGCTTCATATAATTTCTTTTTAATATGGTATAATTTAAGGTCAAGTGCTTATAGATTTTTTTTGACACTAAATGATGCCATCTATAATACTATTACTGTACAGAAAGCAAAAAGATAAGTGATTAGATTAGTGTCTCCCTTTTGTCTTTTGAACAGGAACAGTTAAAGAAAATAATTGTTTTTAGAAAGCTCCTAAGGACAAGTATAGAGCTTAAATTCAACATCAGTTAAAAGATTAGAAGATTTGTTATAGTTATTTAAATGTTTTTAACAAAGTCCTTAGCCTAAAAGTAAAACAATTTACTAACGTTTAGTGCTCTACTTTGAGAACATCTTGTTGGCAGAAGCCTCTTTATGAGAGGGCATATTTGCAGTCCATTAGTTTAGCAAAGATGCATAAAATACTTTAATATGTAAGTCTGGGAAATTAAGGAGTTCTGAGCATTTCAGCTGGGCACAACTAAGTAAGACTGAGTATTGTATTAAACGCTAGGGCAAGTAATGTGTCAGGAAGAAGAAAGGAGAAAGAACATTGAAAGAAAAAAAGTAAACGCAAAGTCCATTTCTGTAGCCTGTTCCACTTGAGCAATGGTGCTAAGATACTGCAGGGACAGAACCTCAACACCATAGTGATGCTGCAGCAGCACAGGTGACCTGAAACTGACCTGAAGCACTGAGTGAACTCAGCCCTCTTACTGCGCTAGCAATATCCGTAGAGTTCCTTTGGTTAGTGGGTCTCGTTTATATCAACATAGAATGAAGTGAAAATGGATGATGTTTCTAGACACCATTGCAGAAAAGCTTACCTTAAAAATAAAGGTAGCTATTTTGTTTGGGAAGATTTTTTTATTTGTGTTCAGAATTTCTAGAATCTGGAAATCTGAACATACTTGAGCAACCTGATCTCTTTCTATGACCAGGTGATCCACCTAGTGGATGAAAGAAAGGCTGTGGATGTAGTCTACCTAGACTTTAGTAAAGCCTTTCAGAACATAATGATGGGTCATAGCCTTCTCGAACAGGAGAACCAGGAATCAACATGAGGACATCTTCATCTTCCCTGTCATTTAAACCAGACTTGGAATCTCAGACTGATCTACTTACTGTAGCCTGCCTCTTGAATGGTAGGGGGAGATGCTGGAAGACATTATGTAATACAGAATTTAGCTAATGATACAAATGCCAAAAAAATCCAGTAATTAATTATGTCCATTTACATACTTTCTCTTTATTTGATTATCTTTATTTCAATTTTGCAAGCTTCAAGTCCAAATTGTATCTTCCTCTATGCTTTTATCAAATAGATCAAAGAAACATGTTTGTGATAATATTAATTATTTAATACAATGGATTCATTAAACATTCACTAAAAAGATACCTATGCCAAACTATTTCATATTTCACGTCTTCGAATCATTCCATCTCTTCTAATACTGCCCGATCTTACAGTTAAAAAACTACTAATGATGACTAATCTTTTATACCTTACACAAAGCTCATTTTTAAGATGTCTCATTAATCACCAAATGATCACCAGGGCTACTCTACTCTATGTCTTCAAATATTTTTTAGTTGTCTTTTTCATTCCCAAAAGAACTAAGCATGCCTCCAATGGACACTTTCTTAATATAATCTCAAATCAGGTTCATCAATTTTGTGCTTACATAAGTCGGTTCATTTCCCATTCCTCTGTACTTTGCCTAAACCATTTTTTAAAATGCATCATCCTGATCATTTAATTAAATTTCCACTGCATTTATTTCCTTTATCTCGTCCTAAAACTAAAATCCGTTGGATGTTTAACCTCTTCCTCAACAGCCTTACAAATTCACAGTGCATCATATACCCCTGAGTGATTCCTATCTAAGCAAACATGATCACAGATGTTCTTCAATACGCTAACGTTGTTGTTCAGTTGCACTTCATTCTGTAATATCTGAACATGAATCTGAATATGTTGTCTAACGTCTTTCATTTTCCTTCTTAGATTTTCTTACAAGACGCTTGTACAGCGCAGCACACCACTGAATTAAGCTGAAAGTGATCAGCAGAAGTTGATCAGCATATTCACATTAAAAAAAACCTCAAGATCTGGTTTCTTTTATGATGCAGTTGTGAAGAGAATTCAGTCTGGATATGTCTCTGAACGGTCAAAGGACATTTCGTGTCAATGTCTAAGATTAGTTCACAGAGAAAACATTTTCACAAGAATGTAAACATAAAAACATGACATTTATTTTGGGTTTCAAAAGTTTAAGACAAAATTTGCCAGTCCAGAGAATAAGCATTAAATGGCTCAGAACTGCTATCAAATAAACAGTAGCATCTTTGCACAGTACTTTCCTCAGGAAAGAGTGAGCACAGTGCTGACGTCAAGGAATGAAAAGCTGACCTGTTGGCTCCAACTTTTTTCTGGTATCTACATAGGGTATGGGGTTCTCTGCTTTATGAATGCCTTTGTGCCTTCCAATTATTAACAAAAACCTAGTGTCACATATTAGTCACCTCTCAGAAGTTACAAAAGCCCAGGGTTATACCCCTAGCACACTGCAGAAAGGTATAGTATCAGCATGGTCTGTGGTGTCATCTGTGTCCCTGATCTTTTTTTCCATCTGAAATCATCAATAGTCTGATCTGCAGTGTCACAGGTGGGGTCTGTTTGCTCTTCAAATAGCATCAATTACACATTACTCAAGGTCTAATTGTATTGGACTACAAATGATGTAATGCTAGGTAATTTCTTTGGAATGATAAATTTATCAGAAACCTTTTTTGCCACTCAAAAAGAAATTCCCTAGGAGGATTTCCTAGGCTTATGTTGACCTCGCTTTCACATTTAATGCCGTTTCGCTAAAAAAATAATTTTAAAAAATCACTGGTAAATGTTCAGTAGTGCTCAGTACTCAGTGACTGAACATCTGTGAGAAAATGATTAAATGGCTCATCTCAACTTTAATAAAACTTTGTTTTGAATGTTACTGATGTTCAGCTTTCCTGAAACATAAATATTTTCAGTGTTTTTCATCGGTATTATGAAGCTCTGTATGATTTAGAAGATTGTAAAAGTCCTGGTTTGGATAATTTCCACAAGAGCATAAAAATGTGCAGTCCTTCTAGTCAGTTTTTTGCTACATAAGGCTAATAAAATGTCAGATTTTAAAAAATTGGGATATTTTCTTTCCCTTTACCAAATCTGACTAAACTTAGTTGTTTTATATTTTTATTTTATGCTCACAGGAATATTTTTAAAAGAAAACATGAGCAATTCCATATAGACAGAAATCTTCTCAAAATTATATATTTAAATCATTGTCAAACTGAAAATAAAATTCCACATACTAGCCCTCCTTCCTATTTTTCAGCACAAAGCACTACAAATTTGTTTTAAACTACATTTTAGTGAAATTATGTACATTACTCACTACACGGAAAATTTCATCCAGTTATCCAAGAAATATTGTAGAGTTCTATCCATGCTTATGATTCTAGTATCAAGGTGTGCAAAGAGAAGACATGGAAGAATTAGAAACACATTTTAAAAGAATTGAGAAGAAATAAAATGATGTCTGAGTAGCACGTGTAAGGAGGGGACCCTGAAAGTGGAGCTGCTGTTAAGACACAACAGAACTGGTTCACAAATGATTCATATATCTTTCTAATATTAAAAAGACGAGAAACCCTGTCACTCTTGTTTAGTATCACTCTTTCAATATTAATAGGAATGGCATTAATTAGAAATAGCAATCTTTGAAGTCCAATCAGCTGCAGTCAGCACTGCTATTCAATAAATAAACAATAAAGGTAAAAGTAGGATGAGCAAATCACTATGGAAGGAAACTGGATGCCAAGAAAAACTTGTTCAAGTTTACCATTAGCAGACCTCTGCAATCCCAAATCTATGTCCTGTACTCTAGCCATTAGATGCGCTATTGATTATTTAGATGACAGAACAGAAATCACTTTTAGTTTGAAGATGGTAACAAGCTGGGAGGGATGGCAGCCGCTTTAAAGGACAGTAACAAAATCTGAAGTGATGTGGAGAAATCAGCAAAATAGTAAGTAATTCAGTGGCATTAAATGTGAAGTGACGCACAACTATAAAATAGAGGATGATAACAGAAATGATTCTACTGATAATTGGGGAATTAATGAACAAAAACCTCGAAGTACTGGGACTTGTATGAAGGAGTGCCTGTAGACACTTGCAGACTTTAATACTGGTCACTCAGCTGGAGTACTAAGTCAGATATAGCCACAGTATTATAGCTAGATCAGTTGAGGAAAGTCCAGAAAAGAGCAGCAAACACTGAGACATTTGCAACAAAACCTGTGATGAAAGCTAGAAAGTATTGGCTTTATTTAGCTGAGAAAAGACCAAGGGGAGAAATGACTTACAGATCATAAAACAAAAGGCTGGCAGAGAGAGGAAGGCACTCATGTATTTTCCAGGACAATGAGAAATGGATTTGAGTTACCACACGGAGATTTAACATAGAACATGCTGAACGGTAAGTCAGTGAAATGCTAAAACGTAACTGTCCAAAGAATTGGGATTCTACATCACCAGGGTGTTTTAAAAACACATTAGACAAATGTCTGTCAAATATTCTTTAGATAAAGCTGAATTTATCTGTGATACAGGTCACATAATTCCTATTTCTATGGTTCTTCTTCCTGTTTTTCAGATCTTCTAACAAATCTGAAGTACAGATTACTTATCATACACTATATACGTTGAGCTGAACACTGAGCCAAATTACACTGATTTCAACACAACCGATAAACTGTTATCATCCAACGTTATGGATTCAATACTACAAATCCTTGGTAAAACGTCTGGGTTTTATTCCGAGAGGGGAAAAAGTGTTGGTCAAAGAACAGATAACCTTATTTTTATTTTATTTAAGAAACATAGTCTGGCAATTGTGGCAATTTAGTTCAGTAGCTTTAAATATAACAGATTTGCCATCCTCTTTTGCCTTTCACCGCATTTAAGAGACAGTAAAAGACTGCTAAAAATAATGAGAGTTTGCCTCATAAAAGTTAGGTGTTAAAATAATAAGCTAGAGGCCATAAACACAAATGTCCCTTGGAGATTTTATCCATCTGGACTAGACAAAATATATAGCTACTGCAGTTATTTTGTACACAATGTTAACAACATTACTCTAAAGTTTTCACATTGAATCTTAAAAACCACAACACACATTTCTTCTGTTCCAAAGACTCCCAGACTTCAGATTTACATCTAAAACTCACAGATGGCCTTATATTGTAATGGACCAAACCAAAGCACTGACTCAGGAAAATATTTAAGCAACAGTTAAATTCATCTTTATTCAGCAAAGCTTCATAATGTGCTGAACTTTAATACTATTCATATTTAAAACAGAATTCTTTTTGCTCTCATGGGCTTTCACATATGCTCAGTAATATTTCTTTAAATTCTTGTTGTGAATATGAAAGCAGGCCCTAAAAGTGATCAAGCTGTACACACTCTCAAATGTAGCAATACTTGGGATACAGAATGCAAAGACAAAGGCATGTGTCAAGGCCAGGCTTTGTCATGAAACACTCTGCTGTCTCTAACAGTTGCAAGTGCTCGTTTCCTCTTACTCTTCAGTGCAGTGGTTATGTCCATAAAGATTGGAATGGAAGCTTATTATGTGGTTTTTCAAGGAAACAAAGCCTGTATGATTCTACCACTATGAAAACAGCTATTCTGGATTATCGTATCTTTTGCAATTGCACACAGCATAATATTTGAAATTACTCTGTCCTATTTTAACTAATGTGGTTGATCTAATTCCTAAAGCTTTAGTTCAAAGGAGTAATTGACAAACATCATATAACATTTACAGGTGAAAATTAAAAATCAGTGCACCATCCATGAGTTATGCAGCTTTCTCAATGAATGGAAAGTATTTGAAATGAACGGCTATTATGTATAAAGAATAAATCAGCTAATTATGAAGAAAGAACTCTCACTTCTGTCCACATAACTATCTTCTTAAACAACTTGGTATTCTGCAATAATTAACAGACTGTTCTCAAAGCAAGGGAAGCTGACAGCATTCGGTACAGTACTTCCTCAGTAGCTAGGAAGCATGTGAAAAACCTCCAGAGATGCTGCATCTAGTCACCCTTTGGGCATCTAAAACCTGAATCACTGAATATGTATTTTCTCTGTTCAGCTACTTAGTGCAATAAATCTCTTGGTACCTTTGGCTTAGTGTGTAAAATCCCAAAGGGTCTACATTTCAGCATTTGAGAAAGCCTGTAATTTTTAAAACCCTAATGGTGCTGAAAAGCTCTCATTCTACCTTACTTGAAAGCACCGGTGAGTCTCACAAAAAACTTTCCCCTCTAGTGCAACCTCTGACTTGTTTCAAGCTTAACTCAGGTTCAGACATGGAGAGACATCTGTTTTCTAAGTTAATCGGACCAGTAGTGCTGGTTTGGGCCAGGGCAATGTATCCTTTCCCTTTCCTCAGCTATCAAGGTAATGCCCTGAATCTTGAACTGGTAAGTTTCCTGGGATGGATAGTTCTTAATATTTTTTTCCTGTTGAAATTGGTAATTCAACATGAAATACTATATTCTTTGCTTTAGGACTTAGAATTTTAGTCTACCAAGTCAGCAGCCCAAAGAATTCTTACTCATTACTCTTACTCATTCTCATCCAAAGAATATTTATGCGAAGAATCAAAAGCAGCACAGCAGCTTTTACAGGGAAGGCTGAGATAACTCCATCCCTTCAAATCCCATAATGCTATGTCCAGACATTCCCTGAAAGATGGGAATCTTGGACTTAAACTCCTGCTCTTATCAGCTGGACAATAACCATATAGTCAGTATCTTCCAAATCTCATTTAACCCCTAAACTCTTGGATATAAATGAAGGAAAAATATTCAAATGGATTCTTCTTCACTATAAAGGAAAGACAGGATAAGCCTCTTGGTACACATACCCAAGGCGGCTACTGATGTCTATGCAGCCTAACACCCCTCTGCTTCAGTGATGACTAAGTAAGAGAAATAAAAGGCAGAATATTTTAATGTGTTTCTTAGTGTATGACGAGCATGTGGCAGTGTGAATGGGTGTTTCCCCTTCATGGCCACAACTGTATATGCGAAGTTTTAAGTACGATATTATTTTCATAGATGGTTAGTCTTTTATTCTGTTATCAAAGGAGGTTATAAACAGGCTGTAAGCAAACGTTATTGTAAAGCCAAATACAAACCAATCTTTAGTCAATTAAGTTCTAACTGGATTTAAATTCAGTTGCATTTTATATACCTTTTTATTCATCAGGTTAGTATAGGATCAAAAATGACAAAATACTTGCTCAGATCATAACTGAACACCTGCCTCATAGTGCAGGTAATAAATCCACGGTTAGGTCGAGATAAATATTATCCTCTGAATTTAGTGATTACTGATTTAAAACATAGAACTTCAATCAAGTGATTAATCTGAGAATATCTTACATTATATTTTCAAGGTATTCAAATTATTTGCTGCTGATCCTATTTGCTGCAAAATCTGTCACCGTTTTGTTGAATTATCTTTCCCAAAGCATTCCTAGAGTTCCACAAATGCATTGTTTGCCAGATATTCTAGGTATATAATTTTCATCCTGCTCTTTTCTTGTCTTTGTCTTTGATTGTTTACATAGGAGTACTCATTTTTCATCATTTCTGACATATTTGGTCACTTAAATCATATAGAGTTATTTCTACTTCTTGTCAGTGTGACTGAAA
This sequence comes from Tragopan temminckii, assembly GCA_028571105.1. NCBI lineage: Eukaryota > Metazoa > Chordata > Aves > Galliformes > Phasianidae > Tragopan > Tragopan temminckii. The sequence continues at coordinate 8,998,817 of JAOWBP010004006.1, forward strand.
CTTAAAAAAAAAAAAAAAGAAGAAAATATAAAAAAAATATGAGAACTGTAAATGCAGAAAAACCTCTAGGATCATAGAATCTGTCATTCTGGAATAAAAAATCTTGCATATAGTCCAATATTTTGCATCTGACAGTTGTCAGTACTTGATCCTTCAAAAGACAGAACAAATCTGTAAGAGCGGAGGGAAAATAATCAGACGACTGATATATCAGTCTTTGCTTGAACTCTGCCAGTCAGAGATTGGTTAACATCTTCAAAGAGAAGTCAAAATGCTTTCTAATGCTATCATTATTATTAATTCCTGACATTCCTGATGCTTTTATGCACATCAATTTGTTTTGAATTTGATTTTTTATTTGTTTCAAAATAGTAAAAAACAAATATAGTGGTTTTTGTTTCATTTTTCCTGGCGCAAAGGTTTAGTCAAACAGACATTTACGACACTTTCAGGATCAATAATTTCAGCAACGCTGAAAAGCTGTCAGAATGACTACATGTATTTCTAGGAGAACAGACTTGGTATTTCTATGCATGAAAAAGAACTTTTGGATTCTTAACTAGCAGCAACAGCACTGACACAAAAAAAAAAACAACCCTAGAATAATGGAAGAATCCCTCAAACTAAAGAGAGATTTTCTCTGTTGGGTTGATGTGTTTGCTTTTTTAATAATCTGAGTACAAGTATTTCTGCAAAGATGGACTGTGATTCTTATCTAATTTTAGCCATGCAAAAAATATGCATCTAATCAAAACACAGTTATTTAGTGGCAGTGTGCAGAGATGGGCTGATTTTGGAGTTTACGCTAAATAAAGTGTTTAGAAATGGGATGAATCACTCATCTTAAGTGGTTATCTGCTGATGACATCAACAGACTTCTGGAATTAACAGATTTTTGTTGGTAAGTATCTCTCTTTGAGAGCATCGAAGAGAGATGAGCCTTACTTTTCACTACACTTTATCTCAGATGAAATACAGCAACTGTATGTAGAGAATGAATGCAGAGAGATGAATTAAAAATACAACATTTTCCTCTAGATCATATGCATTTTTGAATAAAAGAAGTGGATATAAGCCATAAAGTAAAACAATGTACTTGCATTTTTTTCTTTGCTGATGTACCAAGTTCTGTGATGGATAAGTACCCATTACCTTCCCATTCTGTAAGAGTGAAGAGTGCACATCTCTACCAAGGAGCAGCTCAGACCCTCTCAGACTCAAGCTTTAAGGAACAGAATTTTCTTTAAATAATAATTTGGCAACAGCTTATAGAAAAGTAGAGACATTGGGAAATGGGTGTTTCTAAATTCCCATTAGTATCACTGATCAAAGATTTAGGAAAGTCAGCATTATGTTCTTTTGAAATCTCATTCCCAGGAAGCACAGATCAGAAGAATGTTACTCCATCTTATCAGTAGGTTTTAAAATAAGACCATTATTAGATTGCAATTGATTTGTAGAAATCTATTCATTTTTAGTCAAATTAAAACAACCTTTATTGTAGTACCACAGTTCATGCTGATACAGTTAATGCTGTGTGAGAACATTTCTATTATGAAAATCCTTTTCTACCCAGCTTGATTTATAGCTCAAGTATAAAGAACTCACATGGCACTGAAACCTGTCATACAAGGGCTCAGCCCAGGGAAGAATGTTATTCTTTGAAACAAATAACAGTCCAAAAAGAATTTGACAATTTCTCCCAAGCAGGAATATAATGAGTTGACTGACAGAAGCTGGGACTCTAGCACTGGGACTGATCACTTTCCCATATGATCTACATTCTCTAATTGCAAATGACTAAGTAATGAATATGAGAACCAGGAAAATGGGTGAGAGTCTCTGTTTTGCCTCCCCCGTCTGCATTGTACCTAATATAATGTTAGATACGAGCTCAAGACATCATCTAACGTAGTTCCAATTCCTTTAATGTACTGTATATTTCAAGAAGCATGAACATAAAACAGAAACAGGAAAAAAAAAAAAGAAATTGCACCCATGTCCCAAAGCTGCACAAACTGTAAGAAAAGAAAGGAAAAAAAAAGAAAGAAAATACTTACCTTGCTCTCTCAACACAGCCACAAACAATCTGTCCCAGAGGGAGCATCAGTGGAAAGGCAAGAAAAGAAGCTGAGTACGATATAAAGACAACACAAATAACTGGGAAGTAGTCATGAAACTGCAGGTGTCCGGATGAAGGGTAGAACAAAGCATATCTTTTATTCTCTGCATCTGGTATTTATCCTGGATTCATGCTTTGGACTATGTTTTTAACTCACTGTTAATGGGAGTTGCACAGAACTCAGTGCTTTGCAGGAAGAATGCGCTCCTGTATCTTCTTTGTAGGCTTAGAAATACACACAGTATGCTGTGGAGTACTGATTTACGAATACAAGAGATATCTTGAGACCAACACCAAGGCTGAAGTAGTCATTTCTCCATTTGACCCCTAATTTTAAAACAAACTGCCATCCTGTCCTTGAGAATTGCACTCGTGACTCCTTGAGCACTGAAAGCTGTTGTAAGCTGATGTAAGCCCTCCACATACCCACAAAACCATCCTTTCACTTCAGTCAGAAGAAATGATCCTCTACTGCATCCTTCAACTTACCCTTTGCCCACAGAACACAGCAGTGTGAAAATCAGACAAAGGCTCTCTGGACACATGAAGCCAACTCTACTGTTAACATATTTGCACCAGCTAGGAGTTGCAAACTGAGGAACTAGCACATGATCATCTGATTTGCTTAACAATGTCTTCAAATGGAAAATGAATAGCAATGTAATAAACAATTACAAAAAGAAATTCATCCTGCTCATTTACACCAAGGGCATTTCTTACAATGTGCACACTTTCTCTTCAGTATCCCTTACCTTCCTCAATACCAATTCTTAACCTCTATCACACCGCCCATTTATCTTAGACAGCAGAGTCTGTAGGATAAGTGGAGCAAAAACCAAAATGGGTTATTACTAACACAGTTCAGCTTCCTGGTAATTCAGCATCAGCTCCCATGTATTATACGTTACACTGGCACCACTGGAGAGATGCCAGAGCCAGAAGAAGTTCTTAACTAGAGCTGGCACCAAGAAATATTTGTGTGGACTTCCTTCCCCAAGGCGTCTCCTTTCTGTGATGATTTCTGTACATTTGGTGCTGTAAGACCATTTCAGACTGTCAGCTTCGAATTTGCTCAGTACTCAAAGACTTTTCTTTAGGAAATCATCTTCTGAGATACCAGAATTCCCATTAGAAACAATTCCTGATAGAATGTTTGTTTCAGAACTGAAATTTCATAAAAACAAGGTGATATTAACATCAAATTTTGATATCGGAGGAGTCTCAGGAATAGCCTAGAGGTGAGAGATCCCAGCTATTCTGCTGTCCATCATTTCTACTGTAAAATCAGTTCTTGAGTAGGACAGTTAGAGGTGTCATTTAAACAGACAAGGTAAATTTAAATATGAAGCACATTAAACATTAAAGGAGTTTGAGTAGTAGACTTCAATGTCATAGGGTAAGTACAAAGCAACAGGAATTGATTTAATGTGGGAATAGTCTCTATCATCAAAAAGAAAGCCAAGTATTCCTTAGTCAAGCACTAGTTGATAAAAAATCTGGTAATAAGCGAAATATTTTCTTTAATTCTAACTGGACTTACCTTTCACACAGTGGTCCAATTACATTCCCAAAGTGTCAAAAATCACCTGTACAGGTATGGTTTTTTCAAAGAAAAAGTTTGTATAGAACTTAATGCATACACTTGGGAGCAATTTAGAATCCAGTCCAGAGACAATTAGCAATGATGGAAAGGTTGCTATTCACTGGATCGTTCTGGAACTAAATTTTGCCACAGTTATGACAGATCTTGTATCAGGTCTTGCGATATTCATTCAACTCTGTATCCTGGATGTAAAGGAATTCATCTTATCAAATAGGGCTTCCACCTGCAGTAAATAAACTATGGCGAACCTTTACACAACAACTTCAACAACAGATGGATAAGGTAAACAGTAAATGCTCTTTGGCCTTGAAAGGGAAGAATAAAGCAATATGAAGAGCATTTATTGTTGTCATATAATCTTAAATCAAATTGATTTTATTACCACCTCATGTTGATTGTTCAATTGCAACATCTAACCAAACTATTGAAGACAGTTTTCTGTTTTCTCCATCATCTTATTTCTCATAGTGTGGAACAATTATCAATGTAGTGAATCATTTCATCAGCTTTTGTACAGATTAAACAAGCTACCATAGAAATTATGCTGCACCATTTCCATTATTAAGCAAAATCTAGGAGCTTTTTTTCCTAATACACTGTTCATTCAATTGAGATTATTTCTAGTCAACATCTTATGGACACAAGCCTCGTTACTAACAGTAACTTGAACATTTCCCTTGTGATGATAGAATTGGTAGGAATGGTTCGTGGAAACTGACAGAAACTTTAAAAAATCTCTAATTATTCACAGAAAACAGTACTAACTATGCAATGTGACTTTTGGGAGAACTCTTTTCCACTGATCTTTTTTTGACCTTATATTGACAATACTGGAGAACTATATGTATCCAAGGACAGATTTTTTAGTTCATCACTCTCCTCCTTATTAAGATTCAGTTGCAGGCACATATTAGCAGCTGAATGACTGATGAGAACACATGTTGCCATATGCTGAACTAGAATATAGTTGTCCCTAATTCCAGCACCACTGTAACCCTCTGACACCAGTGCTGCCATTCTGCTGCATGGCAGCAGATGTTCAGAGCCTCAGAGGTTGGCTTCCCAGTGAGGGAGAAAACAATGACATAGAAGCTGACTACACTTGAAACACTGATTAAATCTACACAGAGAATCTGAACTTAGCTGTAGAACATGCAGGGCAAAGACAACTACACAGAAAGGGCTGAAAGCACCTTTTAGCATTTCAATAGTAATATATCACTGTTAGCTTTGACAACAGAAAATAAGCTCCTTATTCTAATTCAGAGAACGTGACAAATTTCAGGAAAACTGACCCAAATTTATCAAGGAGCATTGAGTTATTCTAAAAAGAAAAGAAAAGAAAACAACAACAACAAAAAAGAAACACACCAACGAAAACATCTTGTAAGCCTAACTCCCCATGACTTCTCAGATGGTGAGTATGCATTCATGATTGTTCTTTGGAACAAACACATCAGGAAACAAATGGCGCAGCTGGAGGCAACTTGTAGAAAAGTTAAACAATCATGGAAACATTTGTTTCTGTAGAAGGCAGATGTATATTACTGGTTTATCGTATCCTTAATTTTTTTCATCATCTTGCTGTCTTCATACATAATTGCTAAATCCAGTAGCTTAAGTTGAAATTGTCTAAGACAACTGAATTAATTTGACAAAAGCAAAATTTAACGCCTGAAGTTAAAACACAGAAACCATATCTAATCAGGAACACAACAGACTGAAGGAACTGGGGCTGTTTAGTCTGGGAAGAGGAGGCTGAGGGGAGACGATATTGCTCTCTTCATATACTTGAAAGGTGATTACAGCGAGAGTGAGGTTGGTCTCTTCTCACTGGTGACAGGTGACAGGAAGAGGGAAAAGGGCCTCAAGTTGCTCCATGGGAGGTTTAGGTTGGATATCAAGAAAAACTTCATTACAGAAAGGGTTGTTAAGCACTGGAATAGGCTGCCCAGGGGGGTGGTTGAGTCACCATCCCTGGGTGTGTTTAAAAAAACTTTGGATGTGGTGCTCAGGGACACAATTTAGCTGAGCGTTGCTAGATTTAGAGTAGTATGGTTAGGTTGTGGTTGGACTTGATGATCTTTAAGGTTTATTCCAACCTGAGCAATTCTATGATTCTATTTTAATCAGTCAATTTTAGGTATTTTTTACATACACTCTTGGACAGATATGATTTGACATATATGTTTAAATATTTTTCAGAACTGAGCATCTAACCTGGTCTCTAGAAGAAGAATGTGGATCTTTGCCTCTGCTTAAGGAGAGCGATGGCTCATAACATCTGAAAATCAATCATGGTGCATGCCAGACTGTAAATGAGTTTGTTTCAGTCTGGCTAGAAAAGTACACAAGTTTTGGCATTTGTACTTCTACATGTTACTCCTGTAACTGTTCTCTATTATTCCATTTGTCTTCAGAGCTTATATTGTGCAAACAAGTTGAAGGTGCCTGTAACGAAACCTTGGGTCTACAGAGCTTTGTGTCTCCATGTATTTCATTATTCCTCTATTTAAAAACAAAACCCATTCACAGTACGCTTTAGAAATAATTTGCAATTGCTTGTGGCACATTGTCTTTGTATGTATGAAACGTCAACGTTAAATTTTTCAGTTAGTCACTGATGCTTTTGTTCGCATTTGCAATGTAATGTATATCTAGTGTAATGTATTACTTTATCCTGATCTCATCACGTATGCTCATAACCCTTTTCTCTTGAACCTTTCCCTTTTGTGTTGCTCATGTATATCTTAGAGTAAATAACACAGAAAATATAAAAAACTTTTTTACAGTCCACATGGCGCAGAATAATCCACCTATCTTAGATAATGGTCACACAAGATTAAAATATGTTTGAAATGACTGTCCACTGAATCTGTAAGCACTAGAAGTGTAAAGCTTACTGCTTAGAACATAGAATACACTTTAAGTAGCTTATTGCAATAAGATTTTGTACAATGTGATTGCAGTCAAAGCTGGACTGCCAGCATAATGCTTTAGATAGGCTTTCTCCTCTTGGATCAGATCTAAATCCACTGGGAAAATCTTGGACCTATTTTCTAGGACTAGGAACAGAAAACAAGTCATGCACACTGAAAGAGCAGATGCAGTGCTGAGCCTCCATTTAGAAAGTGGAAATCTTTATGTTATTTCAAGTTATTAAAAGTCATTTTGTACAAACTATATGAGGAAGCCACCACAACTTAGATAGTAAATACTTTTTTATATTAAATCTCAGAATTCTTCCAAGAGAAAACAAAAAATGACAGCTGTTTATGTATATTTATATAAATACTCTATATAATATTCCATTTATGTCAATTATTTTCACATCCGGTTTTTGTTTGTTTGTTTTTGAGAATTCTAACTTTATTTTGATTATCTTTTTACTCTAAGATAAAAGCAACATCGAATTATTGAAAGTTCTCCCGCGACAGAAATTTCACTGTCTCAGCAGCTCTAGATTTCATACATTTAATATCCATACACTTCCAATTAGTATAAATAATGAATAGAGACTATTTTAAATTCCTTATCTTTTTCCTCTTCAGCCTCTTAATTTTTTTTTCTGGTAAACAAACAATTTTTGAAAATATGACGTATGCCAAGTATAACAACAAAAGCCCAACTACAAAATTGACTTAGTAGCATTTAACCAATATAGAAAAGTGAAAGTCTCTTCAGCTGAGGGCATGAGGCAAGTAGGACCTGAATACAGGAGAGAGTATGCAATAGCTGTTTGCGCATTTTAATTTGTGGAAGGTTAAAAGAAATTTGCCTCTCTTGTGCAAACTGTGTGCTCAATATTTCACTCATTTTTCACAGTGATTACCTTAAGCCACACAGTAAATGAAGAAGCAAATCTTCACTGGCATAGCAACACACTGCATGGCAGTGGGAAGGAATTCATACAATTCTTTATTGAAAGTACTCTGAGACATTCTTTCTAAAAACAATAGCTGGGAGGAATGCAGAGACAAACACAACTATTCACACTTAATTACTCTGCTATCATTTCTAAAAATAATGCAAAAAGCTCTGCTGCCCATTCACCACTCCAGGGCCAACATGGAAAAGCTCCTCTGCCTGACACTAAGCCAGCTTTCTGGGGTAGAAATTATCCCACCACCCCATGCAAAAGGCTTCAACAACTTCTTCTTTAAAAGATGCTTCTGCCACCTCATTAACTATTGTCATTACATTATTGTTATTATTCATCATTCCTTAGACTGAGAACTCGATTGTGGAAATTATACAGGATTTGTATATCAGCCTCCCACTGTTATCAATCAATTACATTCTTCTGTTTCAAACTACGATTGCCTTTGCCTTAGTGGTTAGATACTGTGCTTTCACAGAAATAGCAAAGCAAAAATCTAAGCTCATGTCACTTTATCTACAGTAGTAATTTTACTGTAGGAGCTGAGGCTATTCTGTAATATCCTCTTCTAGGAGTAAGATGACAATCTGTGTTACAATTATGGAATCTGCTTTATTAATTATATTCTTCTCCACAGCTCTGCATCTTGTAGGTCTGTATCCTTAAAGATATTTAATTATGTCTGTGACCGAGAAAGGTATCCAGTTTCCCAATGATAAAAGATTTTCCAGTCATTGCAATGAAGTTTTCTGTGAGCAAAGGTTAGCACAAACTTCAGGTTATTGCAACCTATGACTCTTCAGTTCTGTGATGGTTGTCTTACCAGCCTGTGCAACTTCAGAACAGTGCTCTGCAAAAATGCAGCTAGTGATGGTTCATATGGAGCTGGAACCCACCAGTATCTGTGGTTACAGGGAACTGAAAGTTCTAAATCATGTAGTTATCTGTGGGTTCACAATGGTGAACTGTAAGTCTTAAAATAAGAAGTTATAGCTGCCTCTCTCTAACATAAAGATGTTCTCTGCCACTTGATTTGATCCCTGGAGAGAGATTCCAAGCTGCAGCTAGATAGCTATGGGGCTCCTGCTAGGCCAGTATCACGCTGGCCAATTTATCTGGATTGGAGACCTTAGGATGACACGTTTCACAGTCTCTGGAGGTACAATTTCATGTGAAATATATAACTAGTGATGAAATCTTTTTACATTTTATTACATTTTACTGCATTCTGATTCCTATGACATTTTAAGATATTCATAGAATCAATGAATCATGGAATCATTGGCTGAGGTTGGAAGGGTCCTTAAAGCCCAGCCAGCCCCAACCCCTGCCATGGGCTGGCTGCCCCCCACCAGCTCAGGCTGCCCAGGGCCCCATTCCATCTGACCTTGAGCACCTCCAGGGATGGGGCACCCACAGCTCACACACTGGCAGCAGTGCCAGGGCCTCACCACACTCTGAATAAAGAATTTCCTCCTAACGTCTAACCTAAATCTCCCCTCTTTTACTTTAAAGTCATTCTCCCTTGTCTTATCACTACCAGACAAATAAAATGTTGATCTGCGTCCTGCATGTAAGCTCTTTTCAAGTTCTGGAAGGCCACAATAAGCTATCCCAAAAACCTTCTCTTCTCCAGACTGAACACCTCCAGCTCCCTCAGCTTGTTTCCATAGCCTCCAACCCTCTGATCATCTTCTGGACCCGCTCCAACAGCTCCGCACCATTCCAGTGCACTTAGTTACTCAGAAGTGTGAAAACTTCATTATGAACTATTTTGCATGTACATAGGAAGTGTTTGGAATAAATAAGAGGCATTAATGTGTAGGAAATCTAAATTATATACACTTATTAAGCTGCTGTAGAAGAACAGCATTTTTTCTTTTTCTTTCCTGCATCTAGAGAGTGATGAACATGATTATTTCACCGAGAATAGGGTAGAAAATGGAAACTAAGCAAACAACTGAAATTCTACTTCATAAATTATATCGATAAGGAAAATGTAGTTTGGTGAGTTTACAATGCTGAAGTTTCAAATTGAATTGATATAAAGAAAAGTGCTTTGTGTGCATTGCAGAGCATTTTCAGGAGGCTGTTTCCTGCCTTTCATGATGCAGTATCTTTTAATGAAATAGTTGTTCGGGCTTTTCAGTAATGATGTGATGTGTTTTATCTAGAAGATCTTACACTGCACAGGAATAGGAAGTTAGTAATTGAGCAACATAGTACATTTAGTCAGTTACCCTCACAGTGAAATTTGGAAAATAAAATTACTTTAAAAGCTTTCATAGTTTATCTTCATTAAATTTTTCCTTTGCTTTAATTCCTCCCCTGAGGCCCAAGTTGATTGTGAACTACAAGTGTGCATCTAAAAGATCCTAGCTGAACTCTCCACACCTTAAATCCTTTTCACTGCAGAGCACAATGAGAAAAGCTGACCAGAGAAGATGCAGTTGTGCCTTTTGCACGTAGATGTAAAAAATGTCTCTCATTTGTCTGGGAAAAAAAAAAAAAAAGAAGAAAAAAAAAGAAAAAAAAGAAAAAAAATCCTAAACATCCCACTTTTAATTTGAATCTGAATTGTTTTCTCTTTTCTGTGACAAAGCTACTACACTAGGAACATGCCGTTAATGGCTCTGAGGCCTTCTGACCATAAAATGATTATTAACTTTTAAAATTAGATGCACATTCTGAGAGACAAACTAAAGTACAAACTATGCTTAAAACCAAGACAAATCTTTCAGAGTATCCTTTTGTGAATCATTCAGGTACAGACACTGCATTCTTTTGCATTCACACACAGGCTCCCTGCCTTTGGTCATTATTTAACAAACAAATTGCTTGTTTCGACTTGTACATGCCGGATGCTTTTGCTTCCTAAATGTATGCAAAATGTCCTATTCAATCTCCATTTATTTGCCTGATTTCTCCATATCTGAGTAAGTTGCAGCACACCACTTATTTCACAAAAACCTGTCCTGGAAGAATTTCTCTGCCTTGCAAGGTAGTGCCATCTATATGTACTGCATGCCAAGAATGTCTTCTTTTAGTTACACAATGGATCTTTTGTGGAAAAACACTGGAGATAATGCAGCGCTACTATACAAGTTTCAGATACTCCTAGCAGGAATCTGGAAGTAGGAAAGTGTCAACAATATTACAAAATTTCCAAACATTCACAGTAATGAACTCTCCCTCAGCAATTTCAAGCATTAGTCATTCTGCAGTTTTAAAGATTTTCAACACTGTAGTGTATGCTTTAGCACATTTTTAAAATACAAGCAAGATAAAAGAAATAGTAATCCTGGTGATCAATCTTAAATGAAAAGATTTTTAATGTCAAATTTTATTACTAAATTAGCAAATAAATTGTCTTAATCTAAAATATTATAGTAGCGACTCCCAGCAACTCTCCTATGAATGGCAGGAAATAGAGCTTTACCTTCAGATTTCAAACTATGTTAAGGTTTGAGAAATGTTTTCTTGGCACAGTCACCAACTGAAGTTTCTTCAGTGGATGTATCTACCATGAGGACTTCTGATACTTTTAATATTTGTTAAGAAAAACTATAATGAAAACTCTGTGTGTTCAGTGCTGTTCTTCCTGGTAATTATGCTAACACTGAACTTTGTTGTCTTGCATATTTTGAGTGTCAGAGTCCTAGTCTGGGGTCTGACTCAAAGACCTCCAAAAGTCCTCCTAAAGGAATGATATTTATTCACTGAATCATTCTCAAGAGTTATCAAATGCTGAGAAACTGATGACAGGTTTTGTATATGTCTCACAAACAAAATATATCTTCAGATGTTTGTAAGAGAAAATATAATTCAAATGTAAAGTTATAATGAAGAGATAAAATGAGTTAATGCTGCACTGAATAAAGACTCATGAGACACATCACATTTTCATTATAGTTTACCTTTCCTGTTCATATTATTTAAGACTCAACTTGATTAACTTAATTCCCTAATGCTTGTTCTAAAATTCATATTTTTTACTTAAAAATTTACTTAAAAATATATATACATACAGAATACCCACATGCATTGAGATCAAGTTAAGGATCTTCCTTTTAAGTATATGGAATTTGGGTAATTTTCCATGTAGTTTTAACAGAGAAGATGGAGAAACATAGTTTATAAATGCTAACGGTATTTGACTGCTGCCCATGTAGAGGCTTGAAGCCAAATGGACAAGGCATCATCAGCACTGATGCCAAGAATTCAAGTTTGGCAGAGATGGAGATTTGACTCATGGACGCATTCCTAAGGGAAGAATAAATACTAAATTGAACGTCACAGTCGTCACTGCTATAGCAATGCCTGGTGGGTTGCCTCAGGAAATGTCAATGGGGTAGATTCTTGACTGAGATTCTGTGAGTGGGAAGAAGCTCAGATCATTTGGGACAGGAAAGATATGGGGGAGTATTGGCTCAAAGGCATGTTCTGACTTCCTTTCCAATATCAGAGAGGTCTTGAATAGGTGCACCACTTAAATAACTCAGAGGGAGGACTGCTGCTTCTCTGCAGCTTTTGTGAACTGCATGGCAGGTTGCTTAGATATAAATTGAGGTGAGTTGGACCTCTATCATTACTAAACTACCATTAATTCAGTGAACTTTTAAAGAGTGGAAGAATGAAAAAGTGTTATGCACAGGCGCATGAAATACTTACATCACAGAAACCTCCATCACAGAGGATTCAGATTTACCCAGCTGGACACAGATAATGCCTCTGTACCATTTATCTCTCATACAGTCAGCATTTATTTACTCTTGCTAATGAAATTTGTTTTAGAAACTCATTCCATTTTACAGTCAGAGCAATTCAAGGAATAGACATAATAGATTTTCTGGGGGGGAAAAAAAAAAAAAAAGAGCTTTTAGTCTAAAATATTTCAAGATTTTTTACGGCAGAAATCTCAGTATGGAAAGTGGTCACACAGCCCTATCAAACAGCCCATTAAGAAAACTGAGGTAAACCATGATGGACTACGTCTTCCTTTTCTGTAACAGTGACACAAGGATGTTATGACTATCTGAAGAAAGAAACACTGGAGCAGCTTATTTGGGAGCAGTATCTTTACTAAGCTACTAAGCTATAGTGGAGCAGATGTCTGTGTTTCCTGTGAGACTAAGGCCAGAATGTGGCTCATTCTGTTTAACCCTTTTCATATAACTTTACTATGTGTGTATAAATGACTTTGACTTGACACGGAAAGAAATAAGTCGGGCTGGTTTTAATGAGATCTAGATTATTAACTGCAACACACATTGTTCTTTTTTATACGCTGAGCACAGCAGAGTAAATTTTAATTGTGATGCTTAGGGATTTTCATTAGCAGCAAACCCCCTTGTGTGATGAGAGTATTCCCTAGAGAGTACAGAAATGAGAAGGATAGAATATGAAATGAACGGAGCTCAACAAAATGAAGGACAGAGCCAACACTCTTGCAGAAAAGAGGTCACCTTAGGAAGATGCATTATTAAATACAACCTAGAATATATACACCTTGACAAGTAGCAGGGAGAAATCTCTACTTAGTCCAGCCATAATGAAATGATAAAATGTAGATGGATTTGCAGTGGTTTTGAAAGCCAAAATACATCTTAAGGAACAAGAATTTCACTGATTAGCAAAGCAGAGCATGAATTTATTGGGCAGATTCATGGCTTTTACAACTACAGTGCACCAATTCATACTGCCTTTAAATTGAAAAAGCATTTCTTTTAAAAAAATGCACAACATTTGTAAATGATTTTCTTTTCTCACCAGTCAAATGGAACTCGGTAGTACTACTGGTACAGGGAGGAAAATTTCAGCTTTACATTGTAACAAAGCAAGAAACTGAAACAGATGTAAAATTTAAGTGAAATATATCTTGGGAATGTACTTAAGAAAAAATAAAAGAGAAAAACCTCCCTAGAAAAACATCAAAACGTGGACAAACCTGAACAGAAACAAAGTATGGATGATGAAGACCAATCAGCACCATGCGAATTACCCCTCAGAGGGATAAAACACATTAAGTAAACTCTAAACAGCATGAGTGCTGAGAGCTGTGGGCAGAAGAAAGCAGGCAAATCATCAAAGAGAAATGACTGACAGAGGGCCCTGTGTTTACCAATGAGCAACAGCATGCCTTATACAATTCAGCTGCAAGTTGAGGGAGATGATAAAAGTTTAATAATTGTCTGAGCTCTTGTGAATCAGTAAAGGGGCCACACTGAGTTCTCACAGGTATTCGATGTTCAACAGTGAACAGCTATTTATTTCCTAATATGTCTGGGATGTCCATAAGAGAAAGATTTATCCTGGTGTTATCCTCTTCAACAAAACTCCTCTAGAACAGTGGTCATTGATTACTATTTGATTTTTTTTCCTTTAAGTGGTACTTCTTTTTAAACAATTTTTTCTTCACATTTGGGTATCCCAAAGTGTTTTCAAGTTTCACTGTGGAATGTGATGAAAAAAAATATATATATATATGGCCTTTTAAACAGTTTAATAGTGGCTGCCCTCTCATTCTGTTCTAAAAACAATTTACACAATTCTGCACTTGAACCTACTCATCAGAGTGATTTATTAGCACTGTCAGTCACAGTAAATATTGTAGTTACTACTTTATAGAACTGCTAAAAATACAATGGTTAAGGTAACAAATTTGATTCTGGTGCCACTGTGTATTTTCTGTTTGTGGTTTTTTTTTTGTTTGTTTGTTTTTGTTTTTGTTTTTGTTTTTAAAACTGTCTGGATTAACAAAGAAAAAAGAAAAAAGGAAGAAAAGAAATAAATGTTGAAAGTAGAAACATGGCACAAGAACTCACTTAAGTGGAAAAACTTTATTATTCTCATTTTTGCCCATTCTCACCCATACTTGTATCAAAAGTAACTCAAATGATACTGATATTCTCCCTTCAAGGTGGAGAAACTAAATAGAATACGGTCGTCTACTCACTCTACTCATATCTACGACTGACGGGGAGATGTCATGCCCAAGAATTACATCACATGGCCTTGGCCTGGCATGCAATCTCCTTTGCAAAATGAAAAGAATGCTGAGACAAACAGTCCTTCCTCTGTGACAAGCTTTACAGATTTCACTGCTGTGTTAATAGACAGATGAACATGTTTTGCATATTTAAACTATTCAGAGAAAAAAAGAGAGTGAGTCCATACTACCAAGGACAAAGACACAGTCTGATTTTTGTGTACCAGAGGAAGAGCAAAAGAGTGTTTTCCTTTCACTGACTGTTTCAGGAGAGCGAGATAGGAGTTTATCACCTGCTGTAAAGTGTGCTCAGGCAGGATGGAAAGAACGGTTTGCTGACCTTATAACAACGTGGTTGTTAATCTCACGCATGCACCTTAGTGCCTTGTTTCAGAAATCTGCCTTGTGCTGAATCAAATGAATAAGGATGATGACATAATGGTAGCGCTAAGATGCTCAATACCTACATAAGCCAGATGTAAAGAACTGGCAAGGGACAAAAGAAAAATCTCAACTACACATGATTCCTGGAAGATCTGGAAAGAAGCTCTGGAAAACACTAGTAGACTTTCATTTATATACATTCAATGAAATAGTTATTTCCTTCTTAAATTAGTTCCCATTTTACAAATTTTCCATTCTATTAGTATCTCTAGAATCTCTTTCTCTTTGCCATTTTTTTTTTCCAATTAATAATATATTAATGCAGGGTATGGTTTAGTGGGCATAGTGGTGGAGGGTTGATGGTTGGACTAGATGATCTTAGTGGTCTTTTCCAACTGTAATGATTCTATGATTCTGTGATTCAATATATATACAGAGAGTTCTATAAAATACACGGCACTTACATCAAGAAGAAGCATATTTAGTGCTCTTCTTTTTTTTTTTTTTTTTTTTTTTTATTGTTTTTGGTTTTGGTTTTGTTTGCTGTTGTTTTCTGAGGAGAAAATCTTAACTGGTTACCAGCAGGAAATACAGACAAGGCTGCTTTTGCAATTTGGGATTGTGTAGGAAACTCAGAAACATGCTGGCATAGAGAAAAGTTCATAGTTTCTCCATTTATGAGTGTCTGTTTATATTTTATATGGTCTTATAGTAATGGAGAGAACATTTCTTTCCAATGGACGCAATGAAAATGTGCTAGGCTTTATAAAGGAGCAGCAAGGTTTGTGAATTCAGTAGGGTTTGAGATCTCAACAAAACCTCAGTGGTTCTGACAGTCATCGACCCTTCTGCACTGAGTTCTCCAAGACAGAGCCATTCTTTTTGCAACAACACTGTCTCCTGCAGCTGACAGTTATTTGACACACTTAAATGGCCACAGTAGGTATTAAAAGCCATCCGCCACTAATAACCTTCACTGTTAAACAGAAGCAGGTGGTCTATCTCAACTCCTTAGCAAAACATAGAAAATGGTCATTTTTTTCACTGCTGGAATTAACACTAATTGACACAAATTAACATTCTGGTAGTGTCATACACACTCAGTAGAAATTTATAGGTGCAAAAGGAGGGAAGTTTTCCAATGCATTAATATCCTTCCCAAGAAGAAAATTCTGCCTAGGCTTTGAAAAATAAAATTGTGTTACTAAAGGAAATGTCCTCAGCGCTGTGCATGAGTCCAACTCCCCTTCTGCGTGTTAAAAATCAAGACCCGAATTCTGTAGACAAGACTGTACAATTAAAAAAGCCCACATAATTAGATCTTACTTTTAGACGAAGGAACTGGTAATTCTGCGATTACCCTTCAGCTGAAGGAATATCCTGCTCCAGTAAAAGTCCCATTGAATTAAATAAGGACACTTGAAAAGCAAGATAATATTCAGTGCAAATATTAGTTTCAGAGCTTTAGACACTGATGTAAATGGTTTCATCAGAAGTACCACAAAACATGTACTTGATCTGAAGGATAAAGACCACCATAGTTTTATGTTAAATACTGCCAAATTCACAGAAATACGAACTTAAAAAGGGAAGTTATTTTATGTTTGCATTTTTATTTTGCATATTAAAACTTCAAGCTTCAGCATTAAAAAAAAAAAAAATCAAATTCTATTATCGTTTTCTGTTTCCTAAATATTTCTCCATTTAGATCATTTTGTCCTCTACTTCTCACTTGGCAGTTGAACCAAAAACCGTTAATTGCTTTCAAAGTCCATGTAACTATTTAACTACACAGATCTCTGTGTATCAGTCACCATGAACTGTTGCAATGCCCACGTTATAAAGAACAATATGGTGCTTTATATTCCAAAGCATCAGCTCTTCCCTTTAGAACTGTAAACAGCTGACCTATTTGTACGGTTCAATAAAATATTGTTTTTATAATCTCTGTACCTAGAGAGTAAATAAAAATTTTTGCTTCCACCTTGTAAACTGAAAAACATTTCTAGTTCCATTTTAAACAACAAATTTTAGAGGATAATAGACTGAAAAAATACCAAGAAAACTGAGATATGTTGTATAGCCTGGGGCAAGGTCCTAATGAACGCACAGAAACATCTCTATTGATATGTTATACATTTTCCAAATCATCAGTAGAAATGAAATCACTGACTGTTTTTCTCCTGGTCAACATTGTCTAATGGATAAATTTGAAGACTAAAACATTGTGGTCATGTGAAGTGATTATGAAATCTATAGAGAGAAAAACCTGGAATTTAAGCATTCAGAGCAATGAAAATGCACTAAAACCAGTACAGGCATACTGATTTATGTTACTCAAAGTACGGCCATAGTGTCCACTATACACTAACTGGGCGTACGCAACTGTATCCAGCTCTTCAGGTGTCTATTTCTGTTTCTTTTTTCTTTCCTTGAAAGAAAAGTTTAGCAAGTATAGGAGTCTTACCCAAAGGCAGCTCCAAGAGAAAGACAACAAAGTTGTTCTCTCTAGCTTAAAAAAATATAAAATAGTCGCTTCCCTCACCCATCCACAAAAACTAATTCCTCCACCAACACTTTGCATTGACAGAATCACCTGAAACTGCCTACTGATCAGACTAGACACAAGTTAATTTCTAACTAAATTGCCTCATGACATATCACAAGCCATCACACATCTCACAGTGTGGTGCTTCCATTATGTGCAGTGACATTACTAGGAGATACGTCATGTTCAGAAAGCACCGTCTCTTTAATTGCCTGTCACTACAAAACACTTCTGTTTTAAATAACAACAAATCCCAACTTTCTTTTCATGACTGAATTTATACTGTTCCATATTGAATCTTAGAGGCAAGGCAGAAGAATGGGTCAGTGGCAAGAAAGGATAGCTGCCGATCGGCTGTACAAAGCAGAGCTAATGGAGTGGTCTCACCTTCCACTATCATCTGCCTCCAGGAATGTTATCATCTCTGGAAGCTCCTTCAAAAGCACAGTTAACAAACTGGACTTTTAGTAGAGCTTCTGGTAAGGAAGATTTGCTTGTGAAGACCCTTGGGGCTTTTCCCCTCATTTCTGAGAGGGCTACACCTTTGCAAACCTTAATTGGGGTGAGATGACATGGGAAGAACAATGATCTAAAAAAATTGCAACAGATTCTGGAATGGAGTTAAACACAAAGAATTTTGTACTTCTAGGATTCCTCAGGCACAGTGTAGAGCAAGAGACAATCATTGAGGTTACCCCTAACTCTTACCTGACTGATGAACACATACGACCACCTCCCTCCACTTTCTGTGCAGCCAAGTACGTGCACTGCTCCTTTCTCAATGCTGTGCACTCATAGTCAGCCTCCTGGGAAAACTGAGCACAGTTCTGTTGATTTACACACATTGGCATGAATGCAAAGGAGTACCTGACCTGAAATGAGACAAAGTTGCCTCTGAAATGGATGGTAAAATAAAACTAAAAATAAAAATCAGATTTAGAGGTTGTTGGGTTTTTTTTGTTTCTTTGTTGTTTTTTTTTTTTTTTCAAATGTGCTATAATCCCACCTTAGTGATTCAAGGTATTTCTATGGTTTTCCACTCTCTTCAGGCTATATGCCATGTCATGTCACCATCTCATCTTGAATTTCATTTTGCACGTACATCATGAGGAATGAGACTTTCTCAAACCTCAGTTGTCCATTGTGCCCAAATGATTCCCATGGAGCAGAAGAGGTGAACATAGCTATCTGTGCAGATATTAAAAGGCAGAGAAACAGCTGTGTTCTTTTGACTATAGACATTTTTTAGGATTAACAGGAGAAACAACACTAGCAGCAAGACACAAGGATTACAACAGATAACTTTTGTTCTCACCATCAAATTTATAAACAGCAACAAAAATCATCTCCCATCAGCAGCAAAAACAGCTGGGCACTATATACTGCTGCAACAGCATAGTGCTCATACAGCATTTGTGCTTAGTACAGTTAGATTTTGACACAAGTTATCATCTAAAACAATTTGATACCACCAGCTTCATGTCTAAGGCCTGTTCATTTCACACAACAAAAGCATCAAACAGCTTGCCACAATTGGCAACTGTAGCTAAAAAGAGGACAAAGCATTAAATCATAGCAGCATTAAAATGTCCAAGTACAAAATCTTCTACGAAAGAGGCTGGCAGGGGAAGTGCAGGAGGTGGACTGTTTGAAAAACAGCAGCTGTACAGCCAATATGTCTTGGTGTTGCCTGTAGCCTCTCCAATACTTCAGCCACAGCGTATTCAATGTAAACTAGGAAGCAAGTGCTTCACCTTCTCCTTCAATACTTTTTACTTAGCCCCATTTTTCCATTATCTTTCAACTCACCATATTTTATCATTAACACACTTCCTAAAATCATTTTATAAACTCAGAAATCGTAAGTTCATTCAACTGGGCACACCAAAACTAATCCAAAAGCACTGACCCGGTTTTTAAAATGTGTAATTTCTTAGGGTTTGGTTGTTTTTTTTTTAAACCTGAAGAAAACAGGAACCATGAGATCTCATCTTGAGCACATTCCAAAGTCATATAAGCAAACAAGCTGCCCTTTCCCTCTCCCTGGATAATGAGGTGGATTTTTCTAACAGGCTCAGCCTTGTTCATCTTGCTATTCCAGTCTAGTTGATTTCGATGATGTGAAGCTAAAACAAGAGTTCTGGAAAATCCCATGTCACTTATCGTTTAAACAGGAAGAATCACTTGTCCTACACAAACAAAAGCACACTCTAACTGAAAACTGAACAAGCTTTGTAAATTCTGTTTCTGCTTTGTAAAACTCGGGCTTTTTACATGGTTGTTAAGGTGGTGGTGGTGGTATCTACTGCGAACAGACTCGATGGGGATTTAATATAAGCCAAGTTCATTTCATACCGATACTCAGCTTTGTTACTTGTGATAAGCTTCCCTGACCATGGAACAATAACAAGACTTGAAAACAAATAATGCTTCAGTCAATTAGACTTTATTTTGAAAAGGATTCATAGCAATTCAGTGATTGAAAATCGCATGGCTTTTTCCCTCCTTCAGTAATTATTTTGATTTATTCCTTGTAGCTGATTCAAAGCTGTCTAGTGGGATATTTTCCTCACTGGAAAATGGAGTTTGAGAGTCTTTATAACCTTTATTCTTATCACAACCATAACTAACAGCTAAAGGAAGGCAGTGATAAGAATATTTTTCAAATGATCCAGGCTTTGCATGGGAAGCTGTATGGAGGGACATTTTTACTACCCATGTAACTTGAGATTTTGCCCCAGCTGCCGAGGATTTAATTGTTTGGTTTTTGGTTTTTTTCAGCAGATTCAGACATTAACATTAAACTTTGAGGGCCTCTAATTTTATTACCTGGAATTAGTTAAACACTGATAAGGTGTGAACCTCTACCAAGAGCAGAATAATCAGGAAATATCACATTTTATTTAGTACTCTACTCACAAATAAAAATACTAAACCCTTTGCTTTTTTAAACATCAAAGGAATCTTGTTCAGTTTCTGAGTTCTCTATTTTCTCTGCAATTAAATTAGACCATGAAAGATGTTCCAGGCAGTTCAGAGCTGACATCCCTGACCAAAAACTGTATATTAGACTTTCAAGAGGCTCAAAAAGCTTCAAGAGAAAATGGTAAGTCAAAACATGTGAAGCATTTATTTGTATACCAATGCTTTTTGAAGGCTTTATTTTCTAAATGACTTATCTGTACTAAAATAGACTACAATATCATAACAATGCTGTAATACTTCTACCTTAATATCTGTTAAAATAATTTCATTTTCTTTTGCAGATTGTACAATAAGCATTTATAGGACACTGAAACCTACTACTTAGTTCTAAAAAGACAGAATCAGAAGTCTTAGATTCTATTTCTGGTTTTATCCCTGATTTGCTGTGCAAAGATAGAGAAATCAGTTCAGTTTATAGATCTATCTGAAAAATATAGACATATAAATTCAATTTACAACAGTTTGGGAGTCTTAATTCACAGCAATCTCAATCTATTGTATTAGGAAATTGATAAAATGACTAGGGTGCTGGAGGGTGCAATAGCTTGGTAATAGAGGGTAACTTCTTTTAGTTGGGCAACGTTGGCAAGAAGGTATTTCTGCTTGACACTTTATTATATACAGTGGTAGAGGTGAACTAAATAGCAGTACATAACAAATAGTTAAAAACAAATATGGGTGTTAGAACATGTCTGCCTTTCTTCAAGTCCAAATTCAGGTATTCACATGACATTTAGATATTATCCAAAAACAGTACACTGTATGAGCATTCATGCTCAGTAAGCACAGTATTTCATGAGGGTTGAATACAACAAACTTCACAGGATTCACACTAATACTGTTAATATTCTTTAGCATTTATCTGTCTCCAGGTGTTTGGAGACTCTCATATGAAAAGTTATAAATACACACTAAGTGCAGCACTGTTTCTCCTTGATATCTAAATCTTTCCTTCAGATAAAAGACAGAAGCAATCACATATCTACAAAAACACTCAACAGTGTGTTTGCTGGGAATTTGACATTCCTTTTTAATTTACACCTATCACAAAACACAGAGGCTTAATCACTCCCTGCATGATCAGTAAATCAAAGAATTAGAATAACTTCCTGCCTTTTGGGCATGATGGGGATAGACTTTCATAAACATCAACTGAAAAACCCATTCCCAGGATACAGATCTAATGAAAGTGTGCTTCTCTACCTATTTTCTTCATTTTTAACTGAGCTATAATTGGTAACAGGTATCTCAGACACTATACTAGACTTCCAAACCAGTCAAGAAACACTGTCACCAAAAATATCCAGATTCTTACTTTATGCTTGCCTCCTTTCCCTTCCATTCCAGTGACTGTTTCATGCACTGATTTTGGTAATGGGGAAAAAAAAAAAGACAAAAAAGAAGTTAATAATCTGTTGGTATTACCATAACTACGGGGCTTGTCTAGATGATGCAGCACAGTGCAGACAAGGAGTGTTAACACTACGTCAGAACTTGAAGCCAGTTTTTCTTCACAACTCACCAAACACAGTGACACCATTTCTAGTTTCACCCAGACTTTCTAAGACTGCTCGAGTACCTTTTCTCCTGTGATGCTAAAGTCTGAGCACTAATACTACAGCTAAACATTTATTAGGATTTACAAACCTGGCCCTCAGTTAGTTCCATGACCTCCACTCACCTTCTCAAATAACTGTAAATCCAGCTGCATGTTACCTACAGTGTGTATCCCATTTGGTTGTGTGTGAGCCTCTAGATCTTACAGAACATATTTTGGCAGAGCAGTTTTGTATCCACACCTTTAAACCTGCTAGAAATAGTAAATTTCTTTCAAAACTGATCAGTAAAATCAAAATGCATAATTCCTGTTCTATCTCCCCGTGATAGAGATTACAGCATAATTCTTTGTAGTTTGTTGAGAATGAAGTATCTATTTTTTCTTTTCTTACTATTTATTTACGTGTTCTATGAGGTCTCTATTTCTCCATTCTGAGGGGAACATAAAACCTGTTAGAAGAGAGCAGTAGAAAACCATCTTGCTGCTCTCTTGCAGAGATCAACAGGACACATCTAAGAGGCCACAAAATGCTGCAGAAGCTCAGGGAGACTTTCTCTGAGCCATATATTTCCAGACCTCTAGATTGGAAGATGGAGAATCATCATTTTGTATGCTTAGTCCCAGATCACTTAAAATACCTTTGGAAATCTGAGCTCTTATAATTGAAATTTTGAAAATACATCAAGAATAAAGCTGGAATTACCTTCAAACTTCCACCTAGACCCCAAAGGATTAATAATTTCCTATTAAAATTGATATACTTTCTTGAACTGACACTTCTATCCAGATCTGGGTAAAGAAACTAGCAACACTAATATTTTTCAGAAAAAGCCTTCTATGAAGCTGTATATTTTACATAATTACACCTTCTCATGTAGGTTACCCAATAGCTCTGAAGGCAGACAAATAAAGTCATCTATTTTGCTGTTATAAATTGATCTTGTGGTAGATTTTGATAAATCATTCCTTTTGCTATCTTACAGAATAAGTGAACTCTGCAAATGTTCGAGCTACTATACAGCAAACTCAAATGCATCTTCTGTGTTAATGCTGACGTGCATTTTATGTTGTCTTTGACCCCAGAATAATTATTTTTTTCATTTCCCTACGAACTGCCTTTGCAGAATGACTTATTGTTAAAGCAAACTCTGCAAATATAAATTATGACAGTAAGCATGGTTCCTTTCTGCAACAGACCAAAAATAACTTAAGAATTTACGATTAATATTTAACATATCTAACAATTAACAGGTAATCAAGCACAAATAAAGAAATTAAATGCTGTTTTTTAAACAGCTGAATCATTGTTAAATATTTATGTCTGTCTATACTGGTGATAAGTATGAAAATCATTTCAAGATGATGCAAAGAGATTCTTATGATAATGAGTTTGCACTCATGAATGGCATTATTTCCATTGTTAAACTTCCAAGTACGTTCTTGCCTCAAGCCAAAATATATTACAGCAGAAAAAAACTGAAGGAGAGAGGGAAAGCCCTAACACTGTGGTGCCATCGGTCAATAAAGCTCTAAAAACCATTATGACCAAAATATGCTTTTTTAAAAACATCAAATTTATGAAGAAGAAAAAATGAAAATGAATGGAATTGAAAGTCACCCTGTGCTGCTGAAAATCTTATTCCTGTTCTTCTAAGAGCATTACAAAGTTAAATTGCACAAGGGAAAGATTTTCAAAGACACAGAAGGACAAATAGGTATTCCACTCCCGTTAAAAGTTATTTCTACTGTTTCAAATAAATCCAGTAGAAACAAACATAGAGTCTTAATTTATGGAGAAATTGGAAACAAATTGTTTTACTCATAGCATTATGAATTGCATTGCTAAACCAAGGAGGAGAACAATTTAGATAACCCTATCACTCAGACAGCAGAAAATTTTTTATATTGAACAAGTGAATGATGGTAATGAGAAAGTCATCAAAATGACAGTACAGAGACATTTCACTGAGATAAACCTACCCATAAGGAAGGCATCCACAACATCATGATGACGATTTTTCAGCAAGTTCATGACATGCAACTGTTTGACACTCTTTATGGAGAAATTCCTCAGAACAGCACTGAGCTTTTAGCAGTACTGAGCACTCTGTCTTTATCTAACAAACCCCAGAAAACACATGGAACAATAATTTTAAAAACATTCCTAAAGTTGAAGTTCTGTTTGATTTGTTACATAGTGGATCCTTGTGCCTGTGCAGATTTTAGTGAAGATGAGCTTCAAATATTACTATCATTTCTTGTTAGCTTTTGTACCTGGTAGCCAGGTGCCTGGAATATATAAGGACATAGCCAAAGCATCATAGGCATTTGTTCATATTCAGAATATTCTTTTGCTCTACTTTAACTAAACGGCAGCAACAGGTTTTAAAATAAGTAATTTCCATTGCCTTTCCCCTTCCACCACAGATCTTGGGAAAGGAAACACTCCTGGAAGCGTGAATTGTTAAGTTTATGTAAAACATGAAACCCCGTTGAGCTCTCTAAAATACAGAAAAAGAATCATACTGCAGCTTCATGCAAAACTCTTATGCACAAGAATATGCTCTTACTCTACATAGATAAGCATATGCTGGAACAGCCCAGCTTGGTGGTCGCATTGCAAAGCTGCAGACCACAGGTTGCACAGGGGCTTAGAGGCAATCCTGGCTTGCACTGCCCTTCTGTATCAGATAACATACAGTTCTGAAAGTCTGGGAGAGTTCATAAAACTCTGCAATTCCAAAGTAAACACTAAAAAATAAAAAAGCAACAAAAATAAGAATTCGAATTTTTTTCTCATTTCACCACTTTTTAACTTCAGAGATGCAGTAAAAGGTGTGCTCAGCTAACTGCAAGTTGCAAGGTGATTTAGCATCTTCAGATGAAAGTAGCCATATAAAAAGCAAGTCACAATAGATTGGTATTTGTTATTTCCTGGCATACACACAACTTGTTCCCATTTATGTGGCAACAAACTGAAGAAATTTCAGTATGGTTTATGGATAGGGAAGGAAACAATCATTTCCTAAGTGCCATGTGTACAAGGGAAGGGTGTGTTAAACCAGAAGGATTGCAGCAGTTAAAATAGGGAGAGAGTGGATCTATTTGAACAGCAGAGAGTAACTCTTCACTTATCCTGAACATCAGAGCTGGCTCAAGTCTTCTCAGTAAGACAAACAATTCAAAACAGAAGCTCCCAGAGCGAAGGCCACAGACACAGCAAGTGAGGCAGTACTGCTGCATAGCTCCTGGCAGCTTGTCCTGGGTGGCTGGCCATGTAGCTTGTGCCTACAACTTGCTTTGCTGCATCTTGTTGCATCTCTTTCACTTTTGGCAAACTTGAAACTGTCCAGCACTGCCCTACAGTTAGTGGTGTCAGTGTTAATGTTTCTACTGCCTTAATGGTGTAGGATTTTGTGGTGGAGAATAAGGAAGGACATACTAATTCCTGTGACATAAAGCGGATGTTCCATCATTCACCTGAGGTTGGAGAAATCTTTTATTACCATGCTTCTCAGGATACGTATCCAAACCAAACCACAGGGAGCGTGTCTGCTGGAGTGAAGCCACGTGGGCAGTAGAAACAAGATGACTTTGGGATCACTAGTGACCTGACTGTGTCATTCTCTCTCAGCATTGAAAATCAGAGCTGTATGGGCACTAAATCACCACAGAGCGTATAAGCCCATAGCTACTGTGGGCCAAAATGTTTGCTACTCTTTTTTCTGCTGTGTCATCTGAGTATTTTAATTCCAGTATGCAAGTACACAGTATTGCTTTCTTTTTTTTCTTTTTTTTTTCTTTTTTTTTTTTTTTTTTTTTTTTTTGGTATGGCTATCTGCAGTGCTGAACCTTTAGCCTAGATGAGCAGACTTCTCATTAATTTTATTTTCCATTAAGGAAAATGAGATCATAAATAAGAATAGGAACAGGTATCTGGAATGCTTTTGAGGATTTATCACAAGCCTCTCTGTGCTGAAAAGTTATTTATATCTGAAGATCTTCAGTGTATACTATGAAATTACAGTCAGAAGGTTTTTTCCAGGTAGGTTGGGAGATAAAAATACGGAAGATTTTTTTTACCCAGTCTTTCAAATTTGCACCAAAAACTTAGAAGACTGTGGGTTGATTTTAACCAAATATGATTAAAGACAGCAATTTTAGGGAACATAATGCAAGTTTCCGGAGTATTAGTCACTAGATACAGGACATATGACATAGAAGAAAAAGATCAGAGCAGACCTTGCATCATTCAAAGATGCTAGAGGGCCCAACCCCAAGACATACATACCAAGAAAATACTTGACTTCAAGTTTGCTCACAGACTCACATTTACCAGAATTAATATTTATCTGGTACTTATACTAAAAAGCTGCAATTACACAAATAATAATCATTATTATCAGTACTTCTTACTAATAAGTCACTATTGGTCAGCAGCCATTAATCTGTGCCTCTCTGGGCTCAGATAGCTGAACTATGTTACAGAATGGATGCTCAACATCATATTCCTCAAGTGGATAGTTAACAAGGTAACATCTTGGAATGGTCAACACCAGCAAGGAGTAAATTCTCTGAACTGAAAACTAAGTGGAAGTGCGTTTTCATCAAAAAGAGTATGTACTACTCAGAAGCTACAAATACAAAACATTTTTCCATTATTTTTTGAATGATCATACATTTAATGAGAAAAATACTAAAGCTACATACGATACTCCCTTGCTGGTGTTTATTTCCTTTTTAATGACTAGAAACATTTAGTATTTTCATCCTCAAGAAAATAAACTCCAGGCATGAGATTTTTAAATTTCAAGGTATACATTATAATCTTCTTAAGACAACAGCAATGATCTGGAATTTAAGCATAAGCAGTGTTGGTGACGCATTACCATTCCATATGATATTGCCTCAGGCAGGTTGTAAGCTATTAATTTTCCAGCTATTTTGTTAATGATGCTTTGTAGGGACTTTTAACTAATGTTTTCTTCAGATCATATCCCAGAAGTCATCACATGTCACTCTTAATCCTCTGTTACAAATCAAAATTCAGTCTTTAGGATGTTTCATGGAGTTGAAAGAATAATAAAAATGGGTTTCATAAATCAAAAGTTGATGGAGCTATTTGTGAATTCCATAACAGAATCATTTCATTCCCTCAGTTGGAAAAATACCTCTGTGTGTACCAGATAGACAAAGGGATTTTTTTCAAGTCAACACAAACAGAAGGCAGCTGCTATGCTCAAAGTTCCTTGGAAATCATATATATTTCATCAAAGATTATTTTTATATACTGAGTCTCTGAATTGGTGATCTATTTTCCTGTGTAAACTTCCAGGACCATACAGACAACTACGAAAATTCAGAATCAATGCTAATATGCTCCATATTAAAAACTGAACACATGCAGAACAGGACAACTATGTCAAACCTCCAAGATTTTTCCAAAAGATTTAGTTTAGAGAAGACATATTGAGTTAGAAGAGTAAAAGGAGGGAGAGAGAATAATCTGCTTCATGAACGTTCTATTTCTGTTGACAAGAGATTGCTTCAGTAATTCACTGATTACTAGATAGTAAAGGACAAACAAGATTTAATCGTGATGCAGTTTTATCGAGGTCAGACAGACTCATGTCAAGTTCCGTGAGCTTCTGACATCAAGAAGTCCACAAGGCAGGAGGAAAATCCATCTTTCACAAGAGAATTTTCTGATAAATCATAACCATTCTCAAGCACATGAAGAAACAGGTGAATATTTCTAGTCAAATAACAAAAACCATGCATCAAATAAATCTGAAATCAATAGCATTGTCATTTAAATGTGAGATCTAATCTACCTTAGTTATTTGCTATTATAGTTCTGTTCTAGACTACAGTTTATGTAGCGAGGGAAAAATTTGAATTATGTTATTTTCTGCTTTGGAAAGAAACAACAGCAAAAACCAGATTTATTTATTTCTTACAAATCAAAGGACCCAAGCATTCCTATTCTGCTGGAAGGCTAAGGGGAAAAGAAAAAAAAAAAAAAGACTAAAAATATTAGTTTACCTTCACTTTATGTTTTCCTCTACAATACTGCTACTGAAGTTGACAAGGCAAAGCCTGACCCCTTTTGCAGATGTTTAAGAGTATGAAATAGGATATCTTAAAAGCATGACATGTTTGATAAAGACTAAGTCAATTCATTACAAGCTTCATTACAGCTTGACCGCTGATCTTTACCCTTCTGTTTTTTTCATACTATAAGATTTCTAAAAGAAGGGTAAATCCCAAACACTAGATAATTAGCTGTTAAGCACAATTGTATCAACTTATAGTTTAAGAATATAGCAAACAAAAGCACCATTCTTATAAAGACACATTTAGAAAGACAGCACTTATAATGATTAATTTTTAAAAATGGTCTGCGTACAATAAAAATGATGGTGTAATGACACAAATCAGAACCTCAAATGTTCTCAAATCCAAAGGTTAAGGACTTAATTTTGGCAAAGAGATGAAAATGGAACACAAAACATCCATATAATTCACTGAGCTTAAAGAGTTGGTGACAGTACTCAGGAGCCAGTTTGATATGTCTGTATTATGAACAAAAATGATGCCTGGGGAGAAAAAATACTAAAAATGAAACCAACAAAACACCAGATCTCAACTATTTCAGCATGCTTCCTCTCTTATTAAGGAAGTAATCCTTACTACTCTGAAGCTAGGGAGATTTTCTCATTGCCTACATTTAAAGGACTGAATCATCACTAAACACCAAGTATTCGAGAGTTACTGACTGCAATGAGATCCAAGGGAGAAACACTATATTCACTATTTCTTAATAGATCTTAATCAGAAAGTTATTACTGTCTTCTGCAGCAACAGATTCCTAAGTGCCATAGCTGCACTCTAGAAACTTTATAGGTAATAGATGTTTCTTAATAAGGGAGATTCGAGATTCACAATAGTCCAGAGTTACTGCTCTTTAAATTCCATTTCCATATGCTTTATATCCTTCTGCCTTGCTCCACACCCTGTTCCTTTTATGGCTAAGTATTCTTTCATGTTCTAAATATTCTTCTTCCCCTTTGTAACTAGAAGATTAACCTAAAACATGGGAGATTCATCAGCAATCCACTAACTCTTCTCTTCTGTAAACCCTAAAATATCAGACTCCATGAATTGATTTTCTTTCATTCTCTGCTGCAGGCATAACTGTTAATGAAGTTGCCAGGTCTGCTGAGATTCTAAAGATTTATTTGTTATACTGAACATAATGTCAAGTCAAAGAGTTATTGGTTGCTTTACTCTGACAGTTTTATTCATGAAGCAGAATACTGGAACTTACGGAAGCGTAGCTTATTCAATATATCATTCCTGAAACTTAGTTAAAAGCTTAATGGAAACTGAGTTTAAAGGAGAACAATTGAATTTAGCATGCAAATATTTTATAAATAAATTGCCATAAAACATGTAAGTGAATTATTCTGTCATATAATCACTTTGAAGAAAGTTGTGGGATGACTTCTTTGTTCTAGCCCTTATTCAATCCAAACAATAGCACTCAGTATTAGAAATGTCCTATACTGTTTAGTGCCCCTATTGCCTGTCTTCCTGATGTTTGTGTTCAGCTACATCAAGGCAAATTTAAGACTCAGATTTGGATCTGGGATGTAAAAATTAGATTTGAGGCAACAGATCAAATTGCTACCTCTGGCAGTAAGTAAAAGCTCTCAATATTGTTATTTGTACAATAGCAGTACTAAAATTCACTTGGCAAGAGAAGGATTTTTCCATGAAAGGTGATGTTCAGTTTCAACCATAGCCCAGTGTCAAAGATTCATACTGGTTCTCTCTTCTGGCTCCCTGGTCCTGATCAGCAGAATTACACATCCCAGCACCTGCCAAGCTTGGCTGTGAGCAACTGCAAGAGAATGAGTTGTCCATATTTGCAGAACTTGATTTTTCATTGGACTGAGTGGATATATGAACATTAAAAAGTCCAGTAACTTTTAAATATTATCTATTTTGATAACATTGACTCAAGAAAAATATTTCAATGTGCAGCATTTTGTTAGGCATTAAGTAAATAAAAGACAATTTGGTTTATTTAGTCAGTTAATCAAAAGTATGTATCTGTGAATCTTGAAATACAAAAACTGGGACAAAATCAATACAACACTTGTGTTTACTAATACATATTCGCCAGAATATAAATGTATGGAAGTCAACATTTACTGCCCTACAGAAGCAAGACACATAGCACTGCAGTGAGGCAGGAAGGCTTTTATGAGTTTGGGATGGATGTCTTACTCAGGGAAGAACTAAATTCCAATAAAAATCTTTACATCATTGCAATCACTGTGTGTTCTGTGTACATTCTCTCTTGTAGAAAATAACATTCTACAGTTTTTTTTTTTTTTTAATCTATTATTTTTGTCTTTTACAAAGCCTTTACCTAGAATGAGTCAAAAACAGTAGGAAAAGAATATGACACGAAATATACTGAGGAAATAGAAAGAGAAGACAGTGAATGAAAAACACTGTGCTGCTCCCTAAGCATTCTCTATATAAATGCTCTTTATCCAATCAGACCTTTGCTGAAAATAGGAAACTACTTAATTGAAATGTGGGATATTTCCTCCACACATCTAGTCCTTCTGATCTTGAATTAAAATTCATTCAGTAAGAAATCAGAGCCGTTCCAGTTCCAAACAAGTGCATTTTGCTTAGTATTTCCCCATTACTCTTTTCTTGTTATCTTCACAGAAGCTCAGCATTATTACTGCAATCCCAAATTATCAAATCATATTCATACTTTCATTATTTTGTGAATAATGTTTAAAATACATGAGCTTCACTTACATACTTTACATCATCTTTAAAAAAAAAAAAAAAAAAGGCATTTTAATAACATATTTTTCTCTCCTCTAGGAAAAAAAAAAAAACAACAACAACAACCAAAACAACGAATAAAGAATGATTCAGATTCAGGCAATCTGGATGTTTCTGTTTTTCCCTTCCCTTTTCCTTTGTTCAGTTACTAGACTGAGGATTGCAGATAACCCTGACTAGAGATAAAGGACAGTGCACATTTATCACACAATTCTACATATTATCCTAGGGATGTCACTTACAAACATATGACGCACCATTTTCTGTAAAAGCTCTTTGCTCAGCAGTCTCTAAGGCCTGGATTTGTCATTTGGCAGACAAAGGTGAAGAACTAGAAAAATAATGTTTTTTCTATTAGGTGATGACAGGTTTCTGCAGGCTGCTTTCCCCTCAGCAAACTCCAGAGAATGGTAGAGATGTTCTACACGAGTCAAACTGGACCCCAACTACATAATTATTGCAAGAATTCATGGAGTACCTCATTTCTATCTCCTGCCATAGTAACTACTTTCAATAGACAATATAAGATAAATGGGAGATCAGTGAAATACAGCAGAAGTCCACAAACCTGGGAAAAACACGTTCTTGTTCAAGGTCACAGACCCGGTTTGAAATGCTGTTAAATTAAGCTACCTTTTTGAGATGCATAAATTATCTGTGTCATGTGGATTCGGATCATTGACAGCTGATGAGAAAATTACTTCTATACTACCTCAGGGGAATTCCCATACCTATTAGACCTCACTAGAAATAAGTTTGCTTTAAGCTCCTTCTGGGCTACACGCCAGGGTTTGGCAGAGTGTGTAAAGGAAACAGAATTCCCAGGCCAGCCATCACTTAGGTTTTGATTTGGTGTTTGACAAGGAATACCTAAATGAGGAAATGGGGGAAAATAAATAAATAAATACATACATACATAAAAAGGGAGGGGGAGGGGGAACGGAAGAGAGAAGGAGAATGCCATGTTTTGATGAGGAGAATCAGAGAGTACAATGTCTTTCAAAAGAGGTAATTTTAAGTGACAAACATCTTCTTATTTCCAGATAAGAATTGGTGGGTAAGAGGGTAAGACTGGCTGTGCAAATAAAGCTGAGTCAGTAAAAAACCCAAGGTTATCTGTTTAGCAGCCACAGGTTACAAAATATTCCGTAGGACAGTTATAGATCCTGATGTGCAATTTCTCAGATGCATATGACAGATTCATAATAAATAATAAACCAATGCACAAATGTAGCTTATATCTTGGGGGATAATGCCACGTTCTTTTCACTTGTAGGTCATCAACTGTCATTTTAATTCCTAGCATTAAAGTCTTCTAAGTCCCTCAGCACTGGCAGTCCACTTCTACATAAATAATGCTGGACTGTAGCTAGCTGAGTTTTAAGGCAATACTTGAGTATAACAGAGCAGAATATCTTTTCTTAATTGCCACAAAAGCTGAGAAAGTGTAATTTTATCTTAATATTTGACAAGGAGCAATTGTTCATGATGGTGTTTTGTCTCTCCCTATTTTACAGCAAAGCTTTCTTTAAGAACTTCTGCAAGAGAATCTGAATCCTTTAGATGCTGCTAGCTTGCATAGACAACATTGCAAATAGAAGATCCAGCAGATAAATCCCTATTTACTTTAAACCTCTATGACTGAAAAATGATGGATGAAAATACTAAGCCTTCATACTGTCTTTTTCTGAATATTTCCGGTACCAGATAGAGCTGCTCCAGTTTAGCATTACCCAGAACTAAGCTCTTAGGCAGAAGGGATGATCTCCTAAAGTCCTATCAGGTTCTCACAATTGCTAACTTTTTGTCTTGACAAGAATGGCATGGCTCCAGGAAAAAGAATTCACAAGGTATTCCTAGAATCCCTTGAATGATCCTGCCCTTGTTTCATTTCCTTTCCACATCTTACTGGCTAAGTAGGTTTCCATGGTGCCTTACCTACTTTTATTAAAACCCCTGAACTCTCTTTGCATGGAAACCTATAGTCTCTGAACACTGTCATTAATTCCAATAGGGTTCTAAAAATTGAGTACTGAGAAGTAAAAGGTCCTGTATGAATATACTTGTCACAGTCCTGGCAGGGCTTTGAACTATTTGCTCCATAGGACTTAGATGCTCTTTTTCTTGAGTAGTGTCAGTCAGACAGCCCTGCCAAGACTTCTAAAGTTATCCAGCTAAAGCTGGATATATTATTTATTAGAGCTATAATAATAATAGTCTTGTATTATTGCTTTTTTTTTTTCATCTAGGCTGAGCTAGATATCTTCCTTCAGAGTTTTCTGTTGAGACCGGGTTCATTAAAGCTTTACGGTAACATTTCTTCTTTAGTTCAGATCATTAAAATTCGGTGCATTGTTAATGTTTGCCTTACAATTATCTTTTATTAAAAAGCCGCAAGAAGCAAGCTGTGGAAAGACACTACATAAGCGGTACAAGCTTTTGGCTCACAGGGTCTCAGCTACTAGATTTCAAGAAAACAAACAACATACAATTGAAAATAACATGTCATTTCTCCTCTCACTCACCCCATCTTTGGCAAGTGGAATTGCCAGTTAAAAAGAAAAATCAAGGTAATTTTCTTTCACATGACAGCAGGAACTAAAAGCACAACAACATTGCTGTCATCACCTGTATCTCAAATTCCCCCTCTAGTGATGCTTTAGAGAGATACTTGGAGAACTATAGGGTGACAGAGAGAGTCAAGTTCAGAGAGCAAGTGGGCACTGCTTGAACTTTCAGCAAGTATCTAATATTAAACTT
This sequence comes from Tragopan temminckii, assembly GCA_028571105.1. Classification (NCBI taxonomy): domain Eukaryota; kingdom Metazoa; phylum Chordata; class Aves; order Galliformes; family Phasianidae; genus Tragopan; species Tragopan temminckii. The sequence goes on from JAOWBP010004006.1 coordinate 9,032,522, forward strand.
AGGAAGGGATAAAAGCTGAGGAAAATGAACCCATTTCCTGATACTGCAGCTGGCACTCATCAGTGTCAGTAACTCTATATTTTCTCCATTAACCAGCTACTAACACATGTGGGCAATATCTTCTTCTATAACATTTGTATAAACGTTTGTGTAAAACACAGGAATAGATGTGATTGTATAACTGATAATCCCCCAGATCAAATACATTCCTACATCCTTCTAATTTGAGAAAGTTAATTTCCACATTTCCAGCTTTTGCCATCAGCTCTCAGAGCTGCCTGTTTAGATGAAAAAGAGTTACTAAATAGCTACGTTTTGTCAGAATCATCCATGGTCATGTCTATACTTGTATCTATGACACTTCTATGTCATCAGCCATCTACTGTGCCGTGTTTCCTTCCTGTTTCTCTCAACATTCACCTTAAACTGCTTAAATACAAGGCAGGATCAAAATCAAAATAAGTCAAACGTAATTTAAATCTAGGTTTCCTACAGCTCAGCAAGAAGTAGGAAAAACTACTTAATGTTACGGGTTTGTATTCTGCCTAAGCTCAGTCAGACTCCTAAATCTTACAGTTTCTCTACCCATATTTCAGTGATACCCATATCAAGAATTCCTATAAAAGTGGTTGAAATTTCAAAACAGTGCTAGGCTCTATTCATCTTTTCTATCTATCTATCTCCTAGGTGAACTCTGCTTGTTAGTATGTTGTTTACCTTTGACACTCTCCCTCTAACTTCATCAATATGTTGTATTACATAATATAATCATGGATAAATCAGGTTGTACGGATCCTTTGCTCCAATCTCCTGGTAAATCAGGGTGAGCTATGAGGTTAGATCACGTTACCCAGCGCTGTATGCAGTCTAGTCTTGATAATCTCCAACGATGGAAACTGCACAACCACTTTGGGCAACCTGTTCATCGTGTTTGTGTCAAAAAAGTTTCTCCTTACATCTGATCAGCAATTCGTTTAGCTTCAAGCATAACTCCCACTATGCCTTACCATCAAATTCTTTGAAGGAGGTTTCTGTTTCTCCATGACTGATCATACACAGACTCCTACAGTCTCAATTTAGAAATTAATGGAAAGTTTACATTCAGTTTTTACGCTCTACTATTTAATGTTTATTACCTGACATATGAATAATATGTCACTGGTTTATGAATCATTAGTTTATTTATATCATTTGTTTATTAATCTCTGCAGAAAGAGTATAGAAAAAAAAATTGCTTCCAAGAAAACAAAGCGGTACTATAGCTTTTCACTTAATTCATTTCATTATTTCTTCCAGAATGTACACAGATCTCCAAATAACATGACATTGTTTTGTAACTGCAATTTTGAATGTTTTGAAGTACGCTGAAAAAGAAATGAAGTCTCCACAATGTTACTATTTACACAACTTGACCAGTCTGTCAAAAAGCAGAATGAAAAGTCACTGTATCCTTGCCTTCAGCTTCAGGCCAAGCTGGAAGTGCATTAGAGTACTCTAAATTTTATCAGCTGCCATCATCTCCTCTGGCATTGCTTGTACCAGGAGCTCCAGAGGAAGAGATATATAGAACAGTCTCTTCTGTTCCTGGTTATGTGGGATTTCTCCACTTTAAAAGAATCCTCAGTTGAAAATATCAAAAGTGTAAAAATCCACCCATGAGACCTGCAAGAGTATTTTGGCATAAAGAATCTGATCTGGTGTCAGCCATTATTCTAACTGCCCTTTACATAGGACTGATAAAACAGAAAAAAAAGGAATCTCTGAAGACTGCCTGCAGAATATGTTCAAAATGTTATGTGAATATTCATTTGCTAGGTTTTTATTTTTTTGCTTGTTTTTCCTTCTCCTCCAGGATAGTAAAAGGGACAAACAACTTATACGTACTTGTAGGAAGTTTGCTGACCCTCAATTTCATTGCACACCAGTCAAAAGCTAGAAATAAATCACAGTCAGGCACATTCTGCTTTAACCCTGCCCATACTCCCCAATTAATTAACCTAAAGTGAAAGAGTCTGCAGAGACTCTCAGTCGAACTTGCATGAGAAATTCTTCCCTAGCCACCAAAACCTGCCAATAGTATTGCAGAAGCACAAGTGCAAAAACCGTAAAAGAATGATTACTGTTTACTGCAAGAGATTTCCCTACGGAGGTTATGAGGAGACAGCCATCAAGACCCACCCCTTGCAAAGCATAGGCAAAAATCATCAGCCTCGCTTCTTTATGCTTATGATTCCCATGCTAAAGTACAAAGATGCTAAAGCATCTCCAGGCCAAAGCTGGAAAAAGGAAAGAACTGATGATGAAGAAGTATCCATGAGGAACTTACAGTGCCCAGCTGCCTTGTTCAGCTGGCCAGGAATAAGTTGCAAATTTGCAAAGCAGCTACTGCAAGGAGTCCAGACGAAGGGAAAGATCGGGATCTGAGAGCCTAAAATAGAGTCCTGATTGTAGACACCCTCAAATTATAGACTGTGTTGGAAATGAATGACATTTCAAAGCCAAGTTGCTATAATGAACCTGGAGGGACGTGTGTGTGTGAGAGAGTGTGAAATAAAGCTTCCTGCTTGATTCACTGCTGGTAAATGCAAATTGTTGATATTGTTTTGTTGGTATATCTCCTGCATGCTATCAATGTCATCATTAGACACTCATGAACTGTGACTCACAACATATCTGACAGTTTTTTGTTTGTTTTTTTCTTTCCCCTTGAGCTCTAGCTTTGGGTTTTTCTTGTTGTTCTACATGTTCCTAAAGGGACAAATTCTGAAATATTTTAATCAGGAAACTCATCTGCTATAATCTGCGGAGGCCAGGCATTTACAACTGAGAGATTGCTTTGACCCCAGAAGAGTGATTGAGAGATGGATAAATGAATTGTGACTTTAAATTTAGCCTGCATGAAAAAGAAAGCAAAGGAGAATGTTGTTTTGGGGTGAAAATCTAATTTCACTAGAGACTTGGGGCTTAATAGAGTCTGGAGCCTTGGCCTGCCCTACAGAAAAGAATATGTCCATCGGACAAGAGTCGAGCTTAGTGAACATGAGGCTTCTCTGAGAAAAAACCTGAGAGTCTGCATTGATTTTCTACAGCAAGAGACTACAGCATTCCCTCAAGTTAAAGTTAATTCTGTTTGATAGTGTTTATCTGGGTAAGACATATTGACATGGAACATTTTTCAATATAAGAAGATTAAGATTCCTATTTGTGACCACTGTCAGAGAGGATTCCAGCATTGCTTGGCTGACAGCAGGCAGGTAAAGCAGCAGCCGGTGAGAATTTCCTACCATTAATAATGTGGTATGTTTCCAGGTGTTGTCACTGAATGTCACTCTGACATATTCCCTGAAGAACCCTCACTATCTATCTGACACAAGCACAGGTGAGATTTGTAATAATGTGCTCAGGAGTCTCACAGAAGGGTTTCTCACTCAGCTTCCCAGTTCTGCATCTGCTTCCACAGAGAGAAGCATCTTGACAGACCTCAGAAGTGTCATGTAAGATGTATCTTGTATCCTTCACATTTTCTGTATTTTTCCTTGCTTGCAGCATCAGGCTCAACTATATCCAGCTGCTACTACTTTTAGAGAGCTGTTTCATAACCAACTCCTCTTAAAGAGTATGTTGTAATAGAGATGCGATCATGGGAGACAGACACAAAGACCACAAGCCTTGGTAAGCAGAGCACAGAGCCCTGAACATTTCTGTTCTTAAACTCAGTATAGAATGAAGAGACGAAAAACAAAGTGCTTACTGTTCTCTCTTCTCCTGTACTGCCTCTTACCAAAACCATTCGTGTTTCTTTCTTTTCTACAAAATCACACTTCTGTCTTCATCCTGGTGGCATTGATGATGGATATTGTTTCAGGCTAGCAGTCCACATATCTTAATATTAATTTGCATAAACTCTGCATCCTTAAATATGTGCACCTACTCTTATACTTGGATCTTGGTGAGTAATGACAAATGTCCAGAATTTCTTCTGTCCTACCTTCTAACACTACTGACAAGGACTCAGACATCCTGTTACAATAGGGTAAACAGCATTTTTGTTACAATCCAAAATACACACAGCATTTTTTATTTTTTTTTTTAAATTTGTATCTGGATGTCACTTCAACAAGAACTAGTTAATATACTTCCTAAATTTTTTTTAATGACTAAAAGAAATGTGGTTTCTTAGGTCCTTCAGAGTACACGAGATCTTTCAGGTGGCTGTAAGATAATGCTAATTCTGTAATTAACAGGTAAAAATGTAGTAGCGCTGTCATAGCACACAACTGTATTGGTGTCTTAGCCTAAAACACTCAAGGCCTGAATTTCTGCTTAGTGGTTCACAATGAAACATCTACTGATATGACAGTAAGCATCATTCACTTCATAAACCATTGGTATCATATCAGTATTTGCACACCAGATCAAATCCAAAAAGAATTCCTTAGTGGAACTGTGGACACAAATCAAAATTTCCACAAATGAAGCTCACTCAGCATTTTCTTAACTCATACCAGGTCATTGGGGCACTCTGAAACTTAAATACTTTAATCACAGGCTGCACTGCATTTCACTAATAAGCAAGCATTCATGGAACGTGCTGCTGTGCAATAAGACACATCATACAATTGCTCATAATGTGAGTGGGAAGGTAACAGACACTTTTCATAGCACAAACTAACTTGATGGTAATGAGTAAGCCTCTCTGTCAGTGATATCTGCTATCTCAGCAGTGATGAGCAACAAACAAGAAAACTACAGGATTGCTTACAAAAAAAAAACAACAAAAAACAACAACAACAACAAAAAAAAAAACAACAAAAAACCAACCCCCCCCACCCCCCAAAAAAAAATAAAAAAATAAAATAACACAAGATCAGCCTGAAGATCCTGAATCCTTGTGGCCTAGCAGAACTCCCTTAACTGTGATACCATTTGTTTGTAGGTAAACTGGATCTTCAGCATTATCTTAATTAAGCTTTTAAAATTTAATTCCTTTTTTCAAAGGAAAGTATCTTGGGCACTACACAGCATGTTTCCATTAACAATGTAGCAGCTTGAACAGACTACTTTCAAGATGAACAGAAAACAACAACAAAAACAATTCTATCAGGCATGACCCCATAGGGAAAAGGCAGGAGACCTGTGCAACACAAATATCTTGATAGCCATCATAAAACACAATAGATTTCCCAAGGGAAGTCTGCCACTAAGCAATTAAGCTGCAAACCATGCTTTAAGGCCATGCAGTTTATTTCATTTAACATTTACTTACCAACTCAAAGTTTAAGGCAACAAATACTTTGAATTAAGAGGTCTTTTTTT
>JAOWBP010004006.1:9037851-9089619 GCA_028571105.1 Tragopan temminckii
GGGAGGGTTGTTTTGGGGTTTTTATTGGGGGTTTTTATTTGACGTATTAAGGTTTAACTGATATTAGATTCCTTTGTTTCTTATGACTTTGAAAATAATTGAGGACACTAGTAGATTATTTTTCTGAAATGAGTTACAACAGAACAGGTTTGCCAACTGTTATAGCTGTAACAAAACTCAAAGAGATTCCAAGACAGCTTAATAATTAATCACATTAACTGCAGATGCAGTACCCTTACTTGGCACTTTTTAAAATTGCAAAATCTAAAAGACCCGAGACTGTAAATGATCCAAATTGTTAAAATACAATTAATTTTTAAAATCTTATAAAGTCCAGTGAATCTTTGCTGTCAACAAAGTCAGTAAAATAAAGAAAAGTGATTGATGTTGTTTTTATTCTCCTTACTTTTCACATGGTTCTGCACTTCCCACTTAAATGTGGACTGTATGATATGCTACAAGTCATGACTGGGAGATAAAGAAGAACTTGCAGCAACTGAGCATAAAATTTCACAGCTCTCATAATACAACACTGATGTACTCTGTGAACAATGGAGGATAAGGTTTGCGTTTATCATGTTCTGGTGTTTTAGCTGAAACAGTTTAACAACACTTAGCATATTATGCAGCCTTTTGCAGTTAACGTGCTGTTGTAACCAAGCATGTAAATGCAATACAGTTAATTGAGCAGCCTTTTGGCAAGTAGGGAAAACAAAAACACTGCTAGTGATCTGTCAACACTGCTAAAACAAGTGATGTTAGAATAGAGATTTAAAATAGTGAGGATCTGAGCTGTTTGAGTCAACAGGTAAGCCTAAAACCAACAGTAGAGCAAAAAGCAGTAATACATTCTCCTCTCTTAGGATTTTCAAGATTATGTTTTAGCAGTCCTAGTCATCAGGAGCATAAAAATAAATGTATATATGTGTTCAGTCATTAAGCGTGCTGATGCTAACTTCTTTTATAAAATAAAAACTCAACAACAACAAAAAACCCAGCTAACACACAAGTTGACAGTGCCACCTGAGATAAAAAGACAATAACTTTACCAAACAACAATAATTTCACCCAGACGTGTTGGACAAAGCTGTTTGGCTGTAATGTAGGGAAGATTAGTGTTCTTTTAGATGCATTAGAGAATAAAAATATGGATTATTCTTACAAATTGTTCATATTTCTATTTCCCTGTTTAGTAGAAAGACACAGCTTCCTTGATATTATGGAGCCATGTTTCTTTCCATTTATGATGGTGAGTAGCAAGAGATCTTCTTTTAAAAACTGAATAGTTATAATATGTTTTTTTGTTCTTGTTTAAAAAGGGACAACAAAACTATTCACAGATTTCCTCTGCTGGAAAGAATAGCTATTTTGCAATAACTATTTTGTAAAATAATGGAACTAGGTGAACACTGGAAGAAAATGAAAATTATGGAGTCCTGATTGGAAAATTTTGAAAGTCTTAGTAAAAATATTTTATAAGATTGATCACTCAAATGTCAGCATTTCAATTAACATTAAACTACACTCAGATATCATCTACTAAAATTGAAACAGTTATAATTTTCCAGTCAGGGGATGAATTAAAATATTGCATTCTGTAGTAATGTTACCTAAAGATAAAAGAAGATCATACAGACAAAGCATGACGAAAAGCGAAATATTTAACTAAACTATTTTGAATTTGTAAAAGTATCCCCAAAAATCACAAGTAGAAATAAAAGTTCCAAATATTCAGATAATTCTGAAAGTGGTTTTAAATTCATTAAGAAGTAGTTTGAACTTTGTCATGTACAATGACATTTACAGCCTAACATGTAGTAAGCACCCAGTGATGAATGTAGCATTGTAAGTTCATGAAGATTGTAGTCTGTGAGTAGTTCACTTAAATCATCTACTTACGATACATCATTTTTCTGTAGTTACATTTATTAAAGGTAAATACAGTTCCAAACTGTTCATTCATTCTTTCAATCAAAAGAGATTTCCATATTCTGTGATACTGTTTCTATCACATCAAAGTGCTTTCATTAATTTATGCAACTACAGAGCTGCTATCTGCTAGATCTGATTTCAGTCACATTCATAAACGTGATCTGGACAGCTGCAACAGAATACTAAACCAGTAATTGATAAAATTTTGACCAAAGACTTACCGATGCTGAGAGTTGATTGTTGGATTATTTGAATAATATTCATGCTTTTCTGTATCTTGTAGGAAATGGCCATCATGGACTGTAACATGTAACTGGGAAGATGACTGTTCTCACTCACACATTTAAGAAACACCTTAACAATCCAAACAGCATTTGAAATAAAGAAGGAAAAGAGAGGGAAGAATGAGACATAGGACTTAAAAGTGAACCCAAAAATACTTTTTCAGAAGTACTATTTGTCACATAATTGAATGAATCCTCAAGCAGGAGAGGTCAGGGATGTAACAAGCATCAGAACTATCTCATTTTATTCTCAAAGAGAAAGTTGGGGGGAAATTACTTAATAAAAAAAAACTGCTGTAAAAAATATGAACAAGTATAAACAGAGTATCAAAAAGATACGCTAGAAAACAAGGCTGAGGTTCCATCAGTTCAAAAGCTGTTAGCACAAACCTCTTCATTCCCTTCAAATATTATGAAAATTTTCAGCTCTGGTCTATGGTGAAGCTGTTATATATAGCAATTCTATGGATTTAATATATAGGTTCTAAATTTGCCTAGAAATTAAAAGGAACTAGGAAGAAATATTACAACATGCTACTTAGAAAAACTTTGTCATAGATAAAAAGTCTTATTGATTCCATACACCTCTTCCTTTACTGAAGTCTGAAACACATTCTGCTCCCACTTGTAATTGTTGCGTTTTGTCCTTAATTTCAGTGTAGATTTGTCCAAGTATTGTGCAGGTTCTCTGAACAAATTAAAAAGTTCTTTGGACTTGTTTTTACCTTTATTTAGAATAAGTAAACTGAGAGTACAAACCCTTTCTGTTTCAGAAAAAAGAAATTGTATGAGGACAGTGGAAGCGATATTGCTCAACACTTAATCTCGAGGCACCTAAAGCTCAGTCAGGTTAAGTTACTGCTATTGTTCTTTTTAGTACAATCAGGATCAGGAAAATTACATACTTCAGAAGTTACTCACACTGTACATGCCCATGTAGCACTGTCTCTGGAACTGTCTCCTCACTCTACCATGGACGTACTGGGGAGTCATTGCTCCTGAAAGGCTCCAAGAGCCTTGGTGGCAACAACTATTAAGGCTCTCGAGGACAGCCAAGGTTTCCCTTGATGTAACTGGAGGTAGCAAAAACCAGAGACACCTTTGGCAGCTCTGGAGCCATGTCATGGACATGTGGTCCGCCCTGAAATGTGGCTGAGTCCCATAAGAGCTAGGTATGCCAGACCACTGTTCCCAAGGCCAGAACATGAGGGAATGGCTCAGACTGGACATTACTAAAAATTTCTTTATTGTGTGGGGAGTGAAACACTGGAATAATATTCTTAGAGTGGTGGTTAATGCCCCATGCCTATCAGGGTTTGGGAGGCATTTGGACAATGCTCTCATTTAATGTGCTACAACTTTTGGTTATTCCTGAAGACGTCAGGCAGTTGGACTAGATGATCTCTGAAGGTCTCTTCCATCTGAACTATCTATTCTCTCAGAGATCTGAAACCATCTTGCCATTATGGACAAAGCTCTTACCTACCATTCCCAAGTATTCCAGGATATTGAGAAAAGACAGGTACAGCCTAGACTTTTTTGTAAACAGATGCACAAGACACGTTGTTAGCATTCCTGATACATTCAGTAAGCTCTTCTGCTTTTTTGTAGATGACTACCTACAATAATCGCTTTTACTTTCTAGCACAGTACTCTCACAGGCTGCACTGCCAAATCTGGTGTCACTCCTAGAATCTTATGGGCAATAAGCTCACAGGAGAAAGTATCAACATTATATCTCACTTTGCAGAGCAAGGCACGGAAAATAAATTGTAAATCCATATATCCATCCATATTCTAGTTCCCCGTGTTTTATTGTTAAAGATTTATTGGATGTACAGGTTTAGATTGGATATAAGGAAAAAGTTTTTTACAATCAGAGTGGTGAGGCACTGGCATGGGTTGCCCAGAGAGGCAGTGATTGCCTCATCCTTGGAGACACTCAAGGTCAGGCTGGACCAGGCTCTGAGCACCTGGTCGAGCTGTAGGCACCACTGTTTATTGCAGGGGAGTTGGATTAGACGACCTTTAAGAGTGCTTTCCAACTCAAATGATTCTTCGATTCTCTGAGAAGTATACCCTCATTTTTTCAGTTTTTAGGTTTAAATGTAATCTCATTCCAGTTATATAATTTGACATAGCAAGGTAAAAGTATTTATTTATGTGAATTATCTGTCATCTTGTTCCTATTTAAAGAAACAAAGACAGGCCACAGGATACAAACATAACAACTTCAAATTCTGCCTAACTCCTATTACTCCCATCTACACACACACAATTTACAACTATTACTGTTTATTTCCTTCAGAAATGATCTGATAGGACACAACGTATCTCACCTTGGTGACTCACTGTTATTCAAACACAAGCTAATAAGATGAGTTCACACCAGCACCATTTCTTCCCAAACAAATAGTTACAATTTGCCAAAAACCTTTAGCAGCCACACAGTTATGCAGGCATTTTGAGTCTGCAACAATTTTTTAATACTTGTTAGGCAAACCAGCAAAATACAAAACCCTGCTGCTATACTGAAGAGCAGTTAAGTATAGGCCAAGAACAAAGCATTGTGCTTTCAAGGCTCTGCATAGTCCCCTTGTGAGAACTGATTGCTGCAGCCTGTCATCTCCTGTTGATATGAGAAAAAGACTGCATGGTGAAGAAAATGATGCAGGCCAGCTAAAAAACACAGATTTTCACCTGCTAGACTATGATGTGCTATTTATACTAGTATGGACGATGACAATAAGAATGCATGCACATCCATTAACGTTCACAAATCTTACTGATAATTAAGCATACTTCAAAATGTCAGAAAACTACGCATTCACGATGGATGGCTACTGTCTTAGGTTTTCTTACTTCATTAGTACAAGTCAAACAGCTTAACTTTAAAAGATTTTTTCCATATTTTTAGAAAGTTTTCACTCCAGCACACTTCTGAATTACAGACTGATTTATAATAAACCCTTGTAATCCATTCTATCACTTCACTATTTTACAATGTTGCCAGATTACTTGATTGCAAGATGACCAATAGTTAGTAACTAGCCTTACAGTTTAAATGAAAGTTGACTGCTTTCCTTAAGAGAGTGCCTATAGCCTTCAGTCTTTTTCTTTCATTACTCAAATACATGCTAAACTCAAGATTAATCCTTGATGGTTTTTCTCATAACAAAACAGAAAGCTGCACTCAGCTTGAGTCCACAGTAGACAACTGAAGGCTTTCTTTACTGAGTAAATTAGCAATATAAATTCCACCCAGATGAATATATTTAGGTGCGTGGTGAGATCATTAACCTTATTACGCCACCCCATCTTATTTTCAAGCTTTCTACTAGTCTGCTGCTAATATGCATGTGTGTCAAAATTTTTGCCTACAAATGCATTTTCCTATAATGGAAATAGTTGCTTGAGCTGCTATCATTTACCATTCATGTTTCTAAGGTGCCTCTTATGCTAACATGTGGAAGACATTACAAACATTTTGTAACTCCATGGAAGGAAGTGCTAGTGCTTCTGGCTGTGCGCTTGTTCCCATCTGTGTACTTGCAGCCAGCCAGGTCCTGCTGGCTCACTTCAGAACGTTGTTGTTAAGGGAATATCTTGTGATATAGAAGAAGTTCCTGAATTATACAAAACTGTAGTTCAGTTTGCTGTCTCATGACTTTCTCCAGTGGAAATTCTCTTTTCTTCATGCTAGCTTGTCAGTGCCATATTTAGACTCCAACCTTACACCTGGTAGGAAAGGCCCTAATGCACGGTCGCACCTGAAGGGACATGATGAAATTATGCTGCAGGGAGACTGATGAGGATATCAGCCTGGAATGATATGGCTTTGAGTTCTGGGAGATAATTGCACAACTGGAGCTTCCTGGGATCCTCTGAGGGATGTGAATATCAGTCATGTGCAAAACTCCACTATTCCATGCTGTTTTCCTCTGTCACAACATTAGGTTTCCAAAACTTGTCCCCTATCTAAGGCACTCTCTGAGGGGAGCACCTTACTCTTTTCCCTCCTCAGAGCACAACCCTGTACTATCTCAGTAAGACTGGTTACCTGACGTGGCATTGTAACTCACTATAACCCACTTTAATTAATTTGTTATTTTCATGTCCTTGATGCTCTTGGTACAAGTAGACAGTATTCTCTGGAAACATTTATTTCCTCAAGTCCTGCCACACATGTCTGTTAGCTACTTCTTTGTATTACTAATGAGTCTAAACAACACCTTGAGGCGAATCTTGATTAGCATGTTAATTATGAAATTTCTAGCAGGCACTTTGGGTGACAGCTCCCAAACATAGCAATAAAATGTGCTCAGATTGAGACATCAGGCTGAATTATAAAGATGGACACATGGAAATGCTTGTCAAAAAAATCAATGCCTCTCCCTATTCCATGTCCCTTTCCCTAATTTCTCCTGTAGTGCAAGCACTTTAGAAAGCAAATGCTTGCATGAAAGTAGCCAGACACTGGCTTCTCAAGCTGCCTCCAGTGACTGTTGGTCTTTCTCTCCCTTCACTTTACTGCGTACACAAATGCAGACACAGGACTGAGAGCTTTGAAAAGCAGACTCCAAGCACCTCTTTGATATCTGAGACCTGGTCAGTCTACACTCCATTGAAAGCTATGGGAATATTTCCAATGATTGCAGGCTTTAAGTAATGCACAAAATGTGTAAAGTCAGATTATGAAACAGAGTCTGTTCTTCTGCTTTACAAGACAAGATCCTCTCTGCATGCAGTTCTCAGCTGATCTAAGGCCTCTGCCATTTTCCTTTCCCCTTATCTCAGTGCACTGAAAGATATCAGGAATAAATTGGTACAAAGCACTGAACTTTAAATGAGTAAGGTTATCATGTCCCACTTCCAACTAAGATATACTGCTTTCCTCTCCTTTCCCCTCCTTCTTCCAAGACAGACTTAGGGCCAAAAATGACACTGGGTCCATAATGGTTTAAGTACTATTTATTTATCCTTAAAAAAACCTGCCTTTAAAGTTTCTCGCTTTGCTATGCTGGAGCTGAGGCTCATTCAGCACACATCCAGTACACAAGCAACAGTGATGAAACATAGTTGCAATAAGAACTAATCCCTAGCTGAATGAAGAATGCTAATTTTTTATTGTATGTCGGTTAGTGAGGAAGAGAAAATGCCCATTATTGGTCTCAGTTGAATTATTCTTCTTTTCAAGAAGATTTTTTTTAATATGGATGGATTCTCAAAGTGTCCCAGTTCTCTCACATAATTTCTTACTGAGCAGTACTTTAATCTGGTATTAGTCTCAGTATTTTCAAGGGTGTTACACAAACTACAAGGACTTTGCAGATAACTGTGCAGTAAGATTACACAAAGTCTGAGTGTGATACTATCCCAGACGTCTACCATTGGAAACCCTGCCATGTTTGTCAATGGTGTATTATAAAAATATTTAATTGAACTAGAGCTGCAGGTTTCTTACACAAGGTAATGAACTGTGTACTGTAGCATCTGAAAACAGAAACAGCACTCATCCTACAGTTTCCATTCCAAGGATGGTAATCTTCAATAAGTAGTAACTCTGCAAACATAACCAAAATCAGAGTTTGCCCATCAGAGCTCCAATACATTGCTCCCCATCAAATGGAAATTTACCTTCATTTATCTATCCCATTAAGTCACCCTGATTATGGCTATCCCTGCCCTCCTTCTGTCCCCATTTGCCTCCACAAAAGACCTCTCAGACATACAGCTTCGACTAGACAGATAACATTTAGGAGGATAATATTTGTCAAAATCTTGGTGTCCAAATCTAACCAGTTTTAGGAGAGAATGGATGAAACCACTAAAACCTGAGGTCTTCTACTGTGGTTGGGAAGCATTATTTTTACCTTTTTTTTTTTATCACTTTTCATTAACCTCACTGTGGATTAGGTCAGCATCAACACAAAACTTATTTTGACAACCGTAACTCACCACTGTATAACAAAGAAGAACATTTGGACCTAGAAAAATCTTGCAGTAAAGTGCTGACGCAAAAGAGTATTTTTTGCTGATGTCTAGCTCAGTCAGTAATTCATTCTAGAGGCAATAAGATACTTGGCACACAGGTAGAGGGGCATATACAGATAGAAAAGATTTGTGTTCAGACAAACGAGGTTACTGAAGAAAACACAAATAAATTCTAATTTTTCAGTCTGAACATTTGAGATTCTAATTCTGTCATCAGTTCAAGTGGGTAACCTTAACATCAAATAAAGTAATTATGTTATTAATCTCACCTCTATTGATCTTCTTTTCCCTTAATTTTAGAATAATGACAAATACACCTAACATCTGAAATAGAGAGGTTCTACACATTAAAACATTTACATGTACTGTTTTGCCTGCAGACATTTCTAAGGTAAGAAAAAATAAAGAGCAGAAATACAAAACTTCAATATAATTGACTTTTCAGCTCAAAGGTATTTGCATACTACTTCTGAGCCCTACCCCATCCCATATGAAAAGAAAAATGGCAACTTAATGCTGATGTAGAAGAAAAACATGTTTTGATGAGGCAAAAACTGGAAAATGAACATGACATTCCTACATATTCATTGAAATGTAGCTCCAGGGAATATAAATATACATAAAATATAGGCATTGGAACAGTATAGTGGCATTAACTTGAAATAAAATCACTTCATTTGAAATCCTAATTAATTTTAGAATGCATCTGGAAGAATTGAAGTGTAGAGTTAATATAATTTTTTATGCTGAGGATTCTTTCAGTATTCTTTCAAAATATTTCACAAAAAAATGTTTTTCCTCTCTCAGGAGCTGTCCAGGGGAAAAAATAAAGCAAAAAAACAAAACCAGAAAAAAAGACACTTCCTCCTCTTCCAGTGCAGCCCAACACACATAACAAAACAAGAAATGTGGGTTTTGCCCTTAAAGACACTTAAGCTTTCTTGACCTCAGCAATCTTTTGGAAATGTGAGCAATGAGGAGTATAAGTTATTTAGTTTGCTGTTTTCTTGCTCTTCATATACTTGATGGGAAACTATGAAGAAATGGAAGGTGGAATAATTGCTTTCCTAAAGAAAATTGACCCTAAGTCTCACCCAGGCTACTTATTCATTGATTTATAGCAATTCTTAACAAAGTGGGCTTTTTTGTTTTGTTTGCTTTTTTTAAAATTATGCTTCACATTTTATTTGTAAGAACAGCCTATTAGTGTTGAACTGTAATAGCATCAAGTTACGTGAAGTGAGCATTCCAGCCCTGAAACCAAGTGTTTTTGCATTAAGGCAAAAATGTATGTGTGGAATGAGTTGTGCAATCACAATGCATGTTGGTATTCACAGTTTCATTCGTTCTGTTGTTCAGTTTCACTAAGGTGAAGAAGAAATGGCTTGCTTATATGTACGACACAGAATTAAAAAGCTTTCAAGTGACTACAGCCTAGTCAATGTGTTTGTCAATGCAGAACAGTTAAAGTAGAGACTGGATATTGGTTTGATTGCTCCTAAGGCATACAGTACATTTTTGTTTCAGACTACTTGGGCCTAATCCAAAATCCACTGAAATAAGTCTCCTACTGATTTCAATAGGCTTTGGTGAAGGATAGTGTGGCCTCAAGCCTGATTGCCTGTTGAGAGGGCAGTAGAGGATTACCCAGTAGTTTAGAAGTACTGAAAATTTCACCTTTTTTAAGAATTAAATTTATAAACATGTGGATGAGAACACTGCTATCACCCACTCAGAGTTGCAATTACTATTCCTTACATCTTAAGAATCTTAAATACAGTCTCCTTTTGCCAACAGGGTTAATAAATACTCATGTTCTACAAATTTCATACTTAACAACTGCAAGTGAAAAGATTATGACAACACTTTCCTTGCACAGAGTATACCATAGAGCTGTAGCATGTTTAGACACAAGACCTTCATTTGTTTTTAATTAGCAGAGGGGAAAGGGAAAAATTATGTTGCCTTGACAGGATTGGATTATTATAACCACAACATGTATTTATCAAATTATATTTTAATTTGCAGCCAGTAACTTGCAGTTATTTGAATATACCCCTAATTAATACACAATACCAAATAACCATCTTTCAGCATGAGTGATACAGTGTTATTGTGCTGAAATTCCTCACCAAAAATGTTGGGGTTGGATTAAAAAATGCATATTTAAGAACATGCTTGTTTTAATGAAATAGTACTCAGTGTACAGACAGACTTCCTGAAATTCTGTAATAAAGAATATTATTTAATTATCACTGCTGCCATTAGTAGTACTGTATAATGAAATATTGGCTCTGTCCTTGAGTTTGTTCTACAGATAAGAATTACGCTTTATGTTGGAGCAGACCAACTACAAAAGCCTACTGAAGTTCCCCTCCTTGTTGTTATATGTTCTGTTCTCTATAATTACTGTGTCCCTGGTATACACTTGAATACACTAGAGACAAGAATGAAAACAAAATATTTAATACTAAACCCTCAAGGTGAGTACACACACATGGATATGCACAAATCTCCTACTACTTCATAGAAACCTACGTCTACACTGTTGGTTGGTTTGTGTGTTTGTTGTGTTATTTTTTTGACTGATCATCATACAGATTTCCATATATGGTAGGAATGCTACAGGGACCACAGCCACAAACAAAACAAAACAGACAATGACCACACAAATAAAACCTACAACTGAAACCTGTGGAAACAAACAAACCTTAAGGTTACTTTTTAATTTCAACATCATTCAGAACAGATGGAGCAGAAAACCACTTCCCATGTGGGGATATCTTGACTGTTGTTGAAAGGCAGCAAAATATTCTCAGATAGCATTTGTTTCTCAGGATACTTTAATCCACTAACACTGATTAAGAAGCCCCCAAATACCTATAAAATCAATGCCAAGGTTGACACTAAACCAGATGTTCATTCAGAGCCAAAAGTGGTGGTTTTGAGGCCCAGCAGATACTAAAAGAACAGCTATTAATTACAGCACATATTTATGCCAGTGTTTCTCCCAGCTGGAATACAATTCAGTGCATTTTTCTTTGCTCATAACACAACAGTTTTTAATAGTCTACAAGGAAAGATAATATACTTACATTCTCTTCCTCCTGCACTCTCACTTGAAAAACATTCTCCTGGAGAAAACCACACAGTATGTACAGCCCTGTGGACTTATGATGGACACCTTCAGTATTATCAACACAGAGGTATAAAGAAGCTGTCCTATTAACAGTACCCATGTAAATTCAAGGACTTTGAGACTCCTATAAATACTAATCCTTTGTTTTCCTTGCAGACTGCCCCTTTCCCACTTGAGATTTGAATGAATATTTAAACTCAAGCCAAAAAAGAAAAAATGACTCAGGACTTTTCCAAGGGGAACTTCCATGTTCTTTTGTGACAAAGTTCTTTTTTTTTTTTTGTTTTGTTTTGTTTTGTTCAGCTTATTTCATTTTTTCAGTTCATTTGAACAAGCAAACACCTATAGGCTGCCCCAGTACGAATATTCATCAAACGTCACTGGATCTCAAATATTCAAGTGTTCCTTTCCTTTGTGCTGCTGTTTTATGTGAACGCATGTTTTATCTGATACCAAACTACTTTGCTATATATACATACATATATATATATATATATATTTTTTTTAATCATAAAAGCAGAGTCTTCCTCTCAGCCAAAATTCAAATTCCGTATCTCCAGCTGCCACTCAAGTTGCTACATCTCAAACTCATGACTCCTGTCATTCAAGCAACCTGGGGGGGCAGAACATCCTCACTGCTGCTATCTTGACCCTTGTAAAGCCAGCAGCAGTGTTCTCAGCACAACAGATTAACCTGCTACTCATGCTCCTTTCTGCCTCTGGCTGCAACTGACTTCTTGTCTCCACTATGTAATAAGTAAATCTTTAGTCATTGCAAAACCGTATCAGCCAGCAGCTAGATTTCACCCTCTCCTTACTCAGGTTTGGATCTGGATTCATTCTTATGTCAGTTACTGAAATTGAAGGGGAAAAACTTCAACACACAACTTCTTTCCCACTTAGGCATTCACTGCAATAAGCTCAGTTTCCAAACCAATGACCTTGGCACTCATAGGGAATGAAATGAAGATGTCACTGTCACTGTCTAAGCCAAGTGTACAGTGACAGTCTGTCCAACAATGTGGAATACAGTTTCATCTGGCTAGTAAACTGGGATAGTCTTCTGAAAATATAAGCAATATTGTAATGAAAATGTCAGTAAATCTATTCCCTAAATTACAACAGCCTTAAGTAATAGGGATGTGGTAGTACAGAAAATGCTGATTAAAGTATCAGAGGTACCTTTTACTGCCTCCCACATTAATGTTTCATTAAGGAACTTCTGAAACTGCTCTTAGATGGAATAATCACCACATGAATAGGTTCTGGAGAGCATAAATGACAATAAGAAGTGCAGGACAGTACAAAACACAGGCTTAAATACTAATCAGTCTTAAACATACTCTAAAAGTTTGTATTTTGTCTTCAAAATATAAACATTGAATAGAAAAAATCCGTATTTTCTTGACAAAAACAAGCTACAGCCTTAGGTGGAGAGCTGTGCTTTTTTTATCTCAGACGCCCCAGAGGCAAGTCAAATGGAGTAAGACACGTGAATGACAGTTTTGCTTCCTTATGATTTTCACACACACAAATTGACAGTAGGACTATACACGTCTGACATCTTACCAATGTTTGTCACGATCTCCAGTAACAAATCACTGACAAACAACAACCGAAGTAGCAGTGTTTTCAAAAAAAGATGACATGTTCATCACAGGATGATGAAAGTTTTCCATAATCATATTACAGAATGAAACTTGAGTAAATACATAGTTGGGCTGTACCAGACCAGGAAACATACTCCATGAAACTGTTCTCTTCTGCATTTGTATGAGTCAAGAGACTTGTCTTCCATTTGTTTGCAGTCCACTGAACATTTACAGCTTCTCAAAGCAAGGTGACAGCTTTGAGTACAGAGGTTAACACTGTAGGGTAAGATAGGTCACACAGATCTTAAGTAGATGGACACTTTCAATTTAACACCAAATTCTGTGCTTTCTTAGACAATGAATAAACTCCTTTCGTGCCTGCAACACATTTGGTTGGAGTCCCAGAGCGCATCCAAATAAAAACTAGATTCCGTGGATTTTGCATGCATAAATCAACCCTATTCTGCATGGAAATATTTCTTGCAAACTCTTGGTCAAAACTGGATGTACAAGTTTCGCTTTCATTTAAAACTCCCTCATACTGAATAACACTTTATGTTAATTCTTTGCCTTGGAAAAAAAGAAAAGAAAAAAAAAACAAACAAGAAAACTAACATCAATCTATAAACTACTAATTAGATATTTTGATTATATTCTGAAAGCCAGCATACACTTGTATAAAATACTAATAGACCACACAGGTTTTCTTTAAACAGATCTGCATGTTCCATTGGGGCAGGTAAGAAAGGTTATGAAGGCTAAAGCTTTAATGCCTTGACATTTTTTTAATATTCATTAAAAATAATGTAGACATATGCCTGCTAAATCCCATACCTAGCCAATATAACAGCATGCACAATCTCCTGGTCACAAGATTAGCATTTAAAACTGACACAAGACTAACCTCTGAAAATTCTTGGGAAACAGAAGAAAAATGAATATCCCAATCAGCCCCTGTTAAAGTATGATAAATACTCACAAAAGGGAAAGGTTTTCAAGGCAATAACACACCTATGTACTTATACATTTAGTAAACAAATTTGGAGGTTAGGAATGTTTGGGAAAATATTGAAATGAATGACACCTCTGAACACATGTCCAGAATCTCAGCATTTGACACCTGCACTGCGAAGATGAGCTCTATCTGCAGACAGCTGCTGTTCAGTCCTTCCGGTGTTTCAGAGGAGGGGGTGTTACTGGGACATATCTTCCCATGAATACATGTCATGGCAGAGGATGTGGCCTGAAAGCTTTCAGTAAAAGCAGATTCAAATTTCTGAAGCTTGCATGCTACTTGGATGGACATACCAATAAATACACAGGCAGAAAAGCCAACTTAATTTCTCCTCTAATTATAAGGTAGGTCTCAGCAAACATGTCCAGCTTCCACCCGTTACCCTCTTAATGTCACATCTGAACTTCAAGATAACCATCATTATATAACACATACTGAGAAAAACGGCTCTCAGTTCCACCCATTCAGGCCAGTTGTGTATTTGGCAGAAAAGCCTGAGCAGGTCACGCAGTGCACACCATGCTGGTGATGAGGAGATTCATTCCTCAGCAAAGCACTTGGAGGGTTCATATATGACACTGTATTTTTCATCATTTAAAATAACAGATAGTACTCCTTGGTGAAATGAACTACAATCATATATGAAGCATATTTTTTTTCTTTTTCACTGTGCTAACCAGAATAGTGCACACATGGGAAAAATGGGCATGTGTTTTCTACATGTTCACACATAGAAAATGTAGGTAGGATTAAAACCCTCTGCAAACTCTTGGGGAAACGGTGCATTTTAAATATACATCAGATAATTAATGGTAAGACATCTTACAATTTGGCCTTTCCTTGTGCATTCCCTTTATAAGAAAACGTATACAAAATCAACATATTTAAAATGGCTTTCCTGTTTCTATAATATGAAGGACATTTGAGAACACAAATACAAAACAGTTTTCTCAATTAATAATGTCTACTCCCCATATCATTACACGACTGAAACAGGTCTTTAAAACTTACTGACTGTGAATGATTCACTTAAACCACTGCTGAGCCAAAAGTAACGAAGAACAAATCACTTTCCATCCAATATGCCACAGCCCAATTGCTTGAGGAACTGAAACCAGCAGGAATACTGCAAGGACAGAAAGGGTAGCAGCTTCATCCCTCCAAGTTCAGCCCTCCTAAAGACAGGGAGATGGATATTACTTTTGTTCTGATCTCTGTGAAACCAAATTAGTGCTCTCCGGAGCTGAACATACTAGAAAAGGGGAGACTACTCACTAAGTGACATACAGGAGCTGAACTGCTTGCTGGTGCCGTGTTGCGCAGGAGCTCGAAAGAAAAGAACTCTGAATCTCATTAGAACATAAACAAAGCAAATTTCTGATATAGGAAAAGCTCTGACCTGACAGCTCAAACAGAAAAAGATACAACTAGTCCCTCTGCGTACATCCTCACTGGGCAAAACCTCTTCAGGACTGCTTTTAGATCAAGCAGCTTTCAATGCCACCTCTGGAGACAGCAGCTCCCTGCAGCTGGGTCCCTGTAACAGGTCTCTTTCTTTTCTACATTCAGCGGCTTGGCTGCATGTCTACTTCTTACTCTCTAATAGTACCCTAATTTGTCTTACTGCTGCAGGGTCCAAGCTGTGTGAATCAGTCACACACAAACTGTGCTTATACACCATAATATTTCCTACTGGGAAACATGTTTGGGGAAGGCATCATCTCTTCCCCTTGATAAGGTTTGAACCAGAGTGCTGGATGAGCCTAGATGAGGCATACAGACAATGCCTGCGGTCTTCTGGACTTAAACAAAACAAAAAAAAAAAGACAAGACCAGCCAAACAAAAACCAAACAACAACAAAAATCCACAGAACCAGAAACAAACAGAATGGATGTGTCTGCCAGATCTGCTTATATCAATACTAAGGGCCATTCAGGACCTTGAGATTCTTGGTACTCTCTATTCTGGCTGTTTTCTTCTCCTGCCAGCACAGTAAGTTTAATTGGCACGCTATTACATGCCAGGGGCCGTGCTGCTAATCCATGAGAATGTGGCAAAGACAACAGAGTTAAGTTCTAACACTACAAGCAGCAGCCTTTACTCATTAGATGCTTTACAGCCAATGTTGCCTGAGAGAAGGCTCATTCCTCACAGAACTGTGGCACAGCCCTATAGCAGCACAAAGTCATCCTACTGGATATAGCCATATACCATCATAGCAGTGTGTGACTTAGTACAGATGTATACAGAGATTTATATACCAGACAGATCTGCAATACTGGGCAATAACATTACCCAGTCATCTCCTGTCTCTGTTGTGAAATTTCTCTGTGAAGACAGAGTCCCCATGGAAGTGGAAATCATGCCACACAGATGCTGCTCTATGCTTTTTCAATCCTTTTGTTGGTCTTTAATGTGCTTTTGTTCCTCTGCATGCTGCAGAAGAGAAACGAACAGCTGGTGATTGTCTCCAAGTTTATACCTGGCTTTTATTTAAAAATTTCACAGTGCCTCCAATCTTCCCAGCAGACTAAAACAGAATGAAAAGCCTGACTTACAATACATATTCCTCCTGTGCTTCTGTACCTGGCATTTTGAGTGCAGGTTGCTGGATTTCCCCTCTCCAGCTTTACTCCCCAGTGCCCTTGCTTGCTTGCTAGATGCATTTAGAAAGCATCCAACTGGACCACTAACAGATGGCCTGCTGTGACTTCAGGCACCTGTTGAGCCAGGTGTTTCCATATTGAAGCTATTACAGACAGTTCAGTCCGTGCTATGACGCTTTTTGAGATGCTAATGATTGCTCTGATTTAAAGTACAGCAGCATGAAGGTTTTAAAAGCCATATGCCATCACTACTATATAGATAAAGCCAACTACTCGGTGTAAGTAAGTGTACCTCATAGAAAACCAATAGAATAAGACAATTTGCATCTGTATAACCCGTATTTTGTAAGTAGATATTTTACAATGCAATTTATTCCTAACAACTAGAAAATTATTAGCCTGTGGAAATGGCAGCTCTGACCCCTGAAGTTTCATTTGGCTATAAGAGGAGCTCCCAGCTATCAGACAACTCTTTTTAAACCTGGCATGAACAATCTCTGAGGTTGAATCCACCAGAAGACATTACAGATTGCCCAAACATCTCATAATCCACTGCCACTTCTTAGTGACCCACAAAATACCAGCTTTATTCACTGTGCATTGCATGATAAAACAAACAGTCCAGTGAAGGTAGTGAAATTCAGGTTTGCTGAATGTATGTGCTGGGACAAACCTTCACATGCAGCGTTATCAGCAGCTACCAACAAGCAAATTGCAGCATTTAAGAGATTAGCTAGGAAGAAAAGAAAGGGGACTGGGAAAGAGATCCTGTTGCCTTTCCCTTCAGTCCTGCTCTCTCAATTTCCACAGAAAGTTTCTGGAATTTTCCAGTCCCAAAATTCTGCAAGTTGCAAGGGAATCAAAAGAACGTATCCCCATTGGGTTTAAGCAGTAGCAAGCAGAGTGAGGGTCCACAATCAAACACCACTGAACAAGAAATAAAACAGTCTCTGTACATTTATTTGCCATTCGGACATAGGTAAGTTCGCCTATAAACTGAAGTATATGTCATAAGGTTTGAGAATTGCATGAGATTTATATCATCGGCTCTGTCAAGAATAAAATACCATGCTGCACTGCAGACTGTATAGCATGGTTTTAGTTCCCTAAACAGCATAGTCAGCATGTAGATTCCCAGCATCATTTGGGGAAGAATGTGGAAACCAAGAGAGGTGCCTGGGGCGAGCAGCAAAGACAGCAGGTGGTTTAGCTAGCAGCCAGTGTGTCTCACTCTACTGTGCTTGCACCACAGCTCGGAGTGGCTCTGTGCCAATGCATCAAACCAGCTCATTACAATGCAAAGAGAAGACACTGGTCTAGCTGAGACGACAAGTTTCACGTATTTCAGTTACTAGTCCTGTTCTTGTTGTTGCTAAATATTTTGATTATCGCATCGCAGTGTAGAAGGCCAGTAGTGGGAAAGCAAAACAATTCTTAAAATATATAATGAACTTATGAAATTACTCAAACAAAGCATTCAGTTTGCTGAGGGTCAGTGGGATTCACATCTGCTTTTTGCTGCGGCTATTTGCTCACCAGTCCTGCCTCCTACTCACAGTTGATCAGGCTTATGTTTGATACTCACTTGTGGGAACATGAGGGAGCAGCTTTTCCCAAGCAAGGCCCTCCTCAAACAGCTCTGCCTTGGCAGACTTCAGCATATTACCAGGATGGCCAGATTGTCACTGCTGCTTGAGAGCAGGACTAGAGGGCAGTGTTCCACACCAGCTCTTCTTTGCTTCTGCTCTGTGGTGACATGAACTGAAAATCTCTATTCGCTCTCCCCTGCTTCTATCTCTACCTCTCTGCTCTTGTTTGCTGCTAGTTGAACCTTCTGTTTCACTGAAACCCTGGCACATTCTCGCAGTTTGCATGGTTTTTAGGCATAGAATATACTAATCTATAGAATCTGACAACATACCCATGTCCCATCTCTCCCCATTACGAGAATCTTGATCAGCTCCTTTTTAGCCCTGCCTTTCCCCTGTCCAGCAATGCTGAAATCATATCAGCCAAGCAGAGTCTGAACTGAAAATCTGGACCTCTAAAAATATTAATTTGGTTAGAGAAAGGTAATTTTACAGAAAAATATTCCCAATTGTTAATTTTTGCTATAGCTGTTATGTTATCTCATTGAAATTTAATAGCTAAAGGGTTATAAGAGCCTAGAAACAGACCTAGCATCTGTGTTTTTTTAATGTCTCAATTATCACCACAGTAATTTAATGGTACTGTGTTAGAGAATCATCATTGACATGCTAATGAATGGCACCACATTCACTTACATTAGCTCTATTTTTAAGAGGTTATAGGTTGAAGACAGACATTTTACGCTTCAGATATCACTGAGGCAAGCTGTATTGCATTCATCTCATTTCACTTTTGCTACACAAATTACTTATCTTAAAAACGTTCACTGAACAGTGAACTACAAATGGGTTAAACTGTGGTCAATTACAATTACATACTTTCTTCTTTAGATCAAGATAAGTAACATGAGTCCTTTCAAACCATTTATTACTTAATTTATCTGTCAGCATTTACTGTCGAAATTGTGTTCAGTTTGTTTTGTGTTGGTTGGTTGTTCGTTTTTTATTCACAAACAGATACGTCCCTTACTATTAGCTTTTTAATTGAACTGCTGTGCTTTATTATGAAAGCTTTACTGTTTTTCTCATTTCACTGAACCAAGTTTACCTACCAATATTTTTCTTTCATTTATTCTGCAGAAACTCTGTTGCTAACTAAGAAGTCCCAAATCTATTATATCTAAATGATCACAGCAATTTCTATAGTAAGAGATGCAATACTGTACACATAGCTATTTATCTCCAGGCTTTTCAACACATTGTATATGAATTTCTATTGACAAGCAATAAGGAATTGACTTCACAAACATAATGGAACAGCCTTCTGAGATCAGCTAAGTGCTAGTGTTATCATCAGAATTAATTTTGCATGAAAAGCTGCATCCTGACAATAATGTGAAGGGATTTTTTCACTTCAGCAAAATTAGCACAAGAGGGGAGAATATAAATAAGAATAATAATCCTTTTAAATTTAATATGAACGTATACTTGAGAACCTTTTAAAAATCATTTTATTCTGTCAACACACATCTTTTCAGCAGTTCCACCACAAAGCTCTGTTCTGCCACAAACAACTGTAGAGGCAAGGCTGCAGCAGACTTGGGTGTGGGAATCAGCCCCCGTGTCTCAGTGCCTCTCCTGGCTTTTCAGTCCCACTCACGTTGCCAGATATGCAGAGGAGTATACTTGAAGTTGTATAATAAAAAATTAAGCTTTCTAAATGTATTGTTGGCAACATAGTCATTACAGAGAGCGTTTTGTTACAATACATCCCTCAGAATAATATCTCGTCTCTTTAACCCACATAAGGAGGATTGCACCCTTGGAGTCCTCAGCTCCTCAGACAGTGGTCGTTGCACCCCCTGGTGTCCACATCTCCCATAGCAGCATATAAAAATAAAAAACTGATCATTTTCCTAATGCAGCTTCAGCCTTGCTTCAGGGTTTAAAAAAAAAAAAAAAAAAAAAAAAAAAAAAAAAAAAAGGTTCCCACAAGCCCCTAAATGCCGCTATGGCTTTTAGATTTTCTCCCATTTGATGCTTACTGCTTTTGTGTTGGGATTGTTACCTCCTCCTGTGAGGGAGAAAGATAGAAACTGGACCTGTGCTTTAAGTCTAACCAGTCCAGAACAGTGAGGCAAACACTACACTTAATCTCTCTGCCTGCCATCACCTCTCACAGGAAAATGCCACAATATGTGGCACTGATCTTCTCATTACTGAGACATTTCCATGGCCAAGAGCCAGGCTGTTCCTCTGTGGCTGGGCTGCAGCCCTGTAGGAGAGCTGCCATTAATTAGGTTTGTAATCACACTGAGGAAAGCAATGAGGGTGGTGGAGAAAAAAAATGGTCATTCTATTCATTAAGCATCAAGAGCTTATAAATTGCATCACAGACATAATTATCATCTGCTAAGTTCCAGATGTCTTGGAAGTTTTACTCTGGGAAATCCCTTCCAGTTGTCTGTCACTTAAGTAGGCTGCTGTATTCGTGCTCTTTCATAAAGAAGTAACCCCTCCCATAAAGCCACCAGCCTTCATTTATTAAGAAAAATGGAAGACCTTCCAAGCCAGATCATGCCATAGCTTTGTCATATAACATACTGAGAAATGAGAAAGTAAATTAAATTCCATCAGGTAACTTGTAATGTCTCTTTCAGTGGAAATCCTATGGATGCTTAGTATACAAAAACTGTTCATAACTGGGAAAAAAAAGTTAGAAAAGGAAAAACTATTTATTGCAGGAGGAGTCCAGCCTATTGGTAAGTAATTGTAACTGGAGACCTTGGGATATATGATAGAGAACAGAAATGAATTGTGATCAGTGTAATGTTGATCTAAAAATGGTGGATGATGCATTCAAAAGCAACTTGTTGAAAAGTCTTCTCACTTGAGTTTTTCAGTGTTAGGTTTATAGTAGTATGCATGAAAATTCAATTTATTAATTTTCAGAGTGACCTGGTAAAAGGTCCTTAGCCCAATTCATTGTTTTCAATATGTAATTTTAACTAGATAAGGAGCCTTTCGCCTCCAGGTGACTGCTTGGGTCAAGAGGCATTGAAAATCAACAAGAACATTTCTAATTTGGATCCATAATCTCATGAGTTACAAGAAGTAAATCACAATTAGAAGGCTGAACAGTATCGGGTTAAATAAAGTTCACAGTTTCGTCTTGCTCCAGGGATTATGCATATGCAAGTGACCAGGTAGGACATATCTAAACAAAACTTTGGTCCAAACTCAGATAATAGTTTTTCCCTTTCTTATTTTTTTTTTCCTTCCAATTATGAACAATTTTTGTGAAACAAATGGGAAGTATGATCAGAATTACCACAGGAATTACGTCTTGTAACCCACAGCGCCTGCATGATCCCTATGAGCTTTGTATGAGAAAGTACCTAGAGGGACTATCCGAGTCTGTGTATAAGCAGTCTCATGTTTCACGGGGAGCAAACACTTCAGGCAACTGATCTGACTGAAGCCAAATGCACATAACTGAAGGTTCAGAGGTAGATGGATGGATGATTGCTGAACAAGACAATACACTGAGAGGTCTCAATGCCCAAGGATACCCAGGCAGAGGTAACCTTCCAACAGAAAAGGTTTTAAAAGCTGCAGTGATCTGCGGGTCTGATCTTTTGTACATCAAGGGCTTCCATTGATTTCACTGTTAAATTTTTATAAAGAATTTAAATTTCTATAAACAGAGATCATCATTTCATAATGGTATTTTCCTGCCTTGTTGAAATGACTTTTGTAATTTAAAAGACAATTTAGATCACGTAAAAAGCAGAATGCAAACATATGTAATGAAGAGCACTAGAAAGGAGAAACAATTATGCATGATAAACACTTTCATGTTTTGAGTTGAAGTTCCGGAAACTTGAAAGATTAGATTAAATCCAACTCATTTAGTCCAGTAACTTAGGCAGAGTAGAATTAAATTATGAGAATAGGTGGGTAATTTTCTACACTTATTTTGTGTAGTGATGAATGAATTCAATATAAACACATTGAAAACACTTCAATTAAAACTTATTTGCTACAATGTCCCTAAAATGAAGCACCACAAAAGGTACTGTGGATAGTACAGACAATGTGTTTGTGGGCAGAGAAAGCTTTTGGACTGCCTTGAAGAAAACTATAACCAAACTGTTTGTCCAGTGAGCTTCGCAAAGCCTGAAGGTTGCCAGTGCTTGTATCTGAGAAATTCAATTTTATCTGACAGAGACACTAATGATAAAGAAAGAATAAAACACAACAAATGTAACTAGCATACTTCAATTTTTTGTTTTCCTCTCTGTTGTTTTTCTGTTTTCCTCTCTGTTGCAACTACTCTATTGTATTTAATGAAGTTCTTCCTGAGCTTTTCAAACCTGAGAGCCTTGATGAAACAAAAAGGGGAAAAAGCAAGGTGTAAGGAAGACTTTACCTAAACAAGTTAGTAAGAAACATGTAAAAAAATCCCAGCACAGACAAGTCCATGCAGAGCAACAATCACACAGAAAAGCCTACATTGTTCTAGTCAGATGGTGTTTCTCCTGCAGTCCATCTGGTAGAACACTATATTTAGGTCCCTCGGGCTTCCACCACATGCTATTTTCTGTGAGGCATTTCATTAATTGCTTTCATAATGTGTTCATTCCATGGGGTGTGTGGCAGCCCCTATTGGTACATTCGTGAATGCTGTGGCATCCCTTATTCAACAAAGGCATCTCTACATTACAGCCATGCTATGAAGCTAAGCATTCTGCTCCAGAACTGAAGTCATCAATTATTCCTTGTAAACTCAAATTATAGGCATTTTACAGCTATATTGGGGGTTTCATGTTCCACACAAAAACTCTGTAACAGTCAGACTCCTGGCAGCGTGACCATAATAATGCATTCTTCCCATGAAAAACGGAATGCCCTGAGAAAACATCTCCATGGTAATTTCTTACAGATCAACAGTCTCTTTTTCTATCCATACTTTTAATGGCGATCTACGTTCGTGAAATAGTTGACCCACATATATTCTGTGTGAGGAGGACTTGTGAGAGACATGCATATTTTCTAACAGCCATGAATTAAGAACAAAAAAAAATATGACTAAAGCATTCCGTGATTCAAATCACAGAGGCAAGTAACCATGGCTCAGATCCTACAGTGTTCAGATTTGTTGAAAACATCATATAAATCAGTGGACTTAAATAGGGTTGAACTTACCCCAGTGAAATCTAGATCAACTAAACATTGGGGACGCTGCTTTTTGACAGATGGTTTAGCTTACACTAATCCCATAGGTAAGTAGCACCATAGAGAATATTGCCCTATCAGTTCTGTCTCATTACACATCTTTCCATCCACATAAAGTCATATAGCGACGTATGATCATTGGCTGTCGTTAGCAAGCTTCACTCTTGCCATCAAAACTAATGTCAGAGGTGGGCACAAGAAGCAAACAAGCATGTAGACTCAGTTCACATAAGTGATGTACCATAACTCTACCCAGAGTGGGTGCAAATGTAGGAACTTAAGTTTAACTTGTTTTTGAAAACTGTAAAATACTGATACATTTACACATGCTGCACACTGGCATTCAGGTACTAAGGCAAGAGATGGAGGCTGTTCTTAAAGTTATCCCTAATGTTGAGATTTGAAAATACTAAAGGATACCACGATTTGATCTTGGGCCAGCTGACACACAGAAACATAGGTATGTTTTAGGCACGTGGATTGTTAGTAAGTCTGAAATAGAAACAGCTATCCAAACTGATGAAGGGCTAATGTGCCAAATACGACATCTTTTCATCAACATTACATGTTAATTAACACTTATATTTGCACCCCATTTGTACCCTTAGATTATCATAAACAACATTCCTGTAATAATAATTAATCTTTATCTAGATCTGGCATCTCGAACAACTCATGGTTAAACAGCAGACTGTTTGATGCAGTTACAGAGGTTTTCAAGATTACACAGAACATTATGCTTCTATTTCTTTTGAAAATGGGTGGCAGAGGAAATCATCATTTCCAAGACATCTCAGTTAAAAGGGGAACCTTCCAAATGTGAACCAAGCATTACTGATCCAGTACAGTTTTCCTCAGTTTGCCAAGCAACAAACAGCACAGATGAATGATTGCAGACAATCACACTAGCTCTGCCAGTGCTCCTTCTGGTGGATCACAACCTAGTTTCAGAGCAAAAGACATGTAGACACATCAGTTTGTGTCTCTGCCTGCTGAATTTAGCATGGCTTATTAATTCAGATATAGCACTGCATTGTGCTATGAACACTAGTTAGCTCCCAGATCAATGTTAATAGATAGCAAAAAGATGTAACCATCTAAAACCATCTCTGTAGTCAAACCTAGAACACAAGAACGTAACTGAGTGCAGCAGTGCTCTGTCAGGCCACAGTTTCATCTAGCTCAATACCTGTCTTTGACCATGATTGAGATTGCCAGAAGAGAGGACAAAAAGAGAGGAAGTCCATATATAATGTTTCCTTCATGAACTGTCACGCCTGCAGAGGCATGAACTCTTCACTAATGCCTGCTAATCCACCCACTAGGGATATTTGAAAGGAGTGATTTGTTATCATCCATTTTAACACGTTTTATGCAGCAACATATACAAGCCAGTTTTACTTTGGAGTACTGAATATTCTTAAGCGGTCATAAATGTACGAAGATATGAAACTTACTAAAGATAAATACAACATATTTTATGACAAAGAGATAAAGTTTGAAATAATCACAGCTAAAGCTCACTTCCTGGCTGTTCACTGGTTTCAGACTTTTGCATGGATGCTCTGCACAGAGAAAGAGGTCTTCATAATATGTCTTGGCACCCTGGTCTTTGTTAAAACATATACACTCTTTCTAAAGGGCAGCACATGTCTGAGAATTTCAAAGCATTTAATCAGTCAGCTCTGAGACAGGTGATCTCTTTAGTTTCATCTCTATCTAAACTAAATCCTTCCACCTAATACACAGAAAAATCAGTCTAGAAGTTAAAGTGATGTACACATAATGAAAAGGAGAAAAAAATATTACAGTTATAAAAAGGAGATTATAATTTTACACATTAGTCATCAGAAATAAAAAAAAAAGTTCATGAAAAGAAGAAAAATGTTTAGTTTAAAATGTACAAAACATCGTACGTTCACCATCTTCCCAACATACATCATTTCTACCTGTTATGTTTTTCTAAGCTATTCAAAAGAAAAGGTTGGCGTGTGCCAACCATACGTATAGAGGAGAAAACCAACACATAGAGGAGAAATGAGCTCTCACCTAAGGTCACCACACATACTGGAGACAGAGCTCCAAACAGAATTCAGATTTTTCCCCTCCATCCAATCTGGTGATCTTTCCACAAAGTTATATTGTCCACTGCCCATTACACTTTAACAGACAATACTGCACCAGTTCCCAAAAATTCATCAACATGTCTTTCCACTAAAAACATGTTTCACAATGGTAAAACATTGCATGCAGCTCAGTGTAGCTGCCTTTGACTTCCACATCACTGTAACAGGATGCACCTGTTCAGCTCTACACCCACCTCTTCTAACACGCTGCTTACACGGAGAGAGGAATGCTCTGCAAATAACAGCAAGGTCAGTCTCTTGAATTGCCCTAATTAGTGCTTATTTCTACATACTAATTGGATGAATACCAGTAAAGAAACAGCAAACCTAGTCCAGTAGGGATTCAGTAAAAATAATTCAGATGAACACTATCTATAAGATTAGTTATTAATATATATATATATTTACTTTTCATTTTGCTCAGTAGAATAGTAAGTAAGGTGGTAAATGGTATCTTAATTTATATTCACAGAAGTCTGCACCCTTTGAAATACTTTAAGTCCCCACAGCAATTGTGAAAAGAGTGTGGGCCCTGATGACCTGGAGCCCACACGCTCATCAGCCTTATTGCTCCAGAAGTCAGGCATCTTACTAGAGTCACTGTTCTCATCACTGTCATGATGTATGTTTCATCAGCTGTATCATTCATAACTCATAACTGGAGGAAATGGCTGCGCAGCTTTTAAAGAAACAGAATGGCCAGCGGCTGTAGTAAACCAACTTAATTATCAGAGGCTGAAAAACATGACAGACCACTTGACTAAGCTAGAGTTAGCAGCGTGGAATCTCTGTTACTTAGTACCCCTTCCAGGCTGGTAACTTCTTGACTTCAATAATTTTAAAAATCCAGCCTCTTAACCTAAATAACCATAAAATTTATACCTACAAATTGTCACAAACTTTTCCTTTCAATTTCTCAAATCACCCCTAGAGCGCTAAATGATGAAACTGAACTAATGCAGGCACTAAAATAACAGCTCTGCATTTAATTCTCTTCAGGTCAAACAGTCCTATTGTGTGGAGAGAGAGAAAGAAAGAGAAAGCAAGAGCATGCGTATCTGTACACAAAACATACGTACGTACAAGGGCAGATTTACAGACACAGTATACTAAAGGTTAAAATGATATCTCTATTTTACCAAGAAAGAGATTAATACTCTAAAATTATCTTTTCATATACGTACAGCAATATATCACAAATAGAAATAAGTGGTTCATTCATTGTGAAATACAATAAAGTTCAGAAGTTTTAAGTCTGGCAAGAAAATATTCTACACCCAAATGTGTTTTGTATGATGTTTCCTACGATGTGCCTATCTGAAAATTACCTTTTGTCTTCTGCACCTCAGCACGATTGCTCAGATTTCAGCAGAGGACGACTAAAGGACATCACAGCAAAAATTCTTCTGTTATTCCAGCTGCTAAAAGAAATGGAAACACAGAATTACAGTATACAGTACTAAGTAGGAACATTTTAAAAGCATGGATTGATCTAATAAAATACAGTGAATGTCAAATCTTTAGCTACAAGGACGCTCAAGACATAAAGGAATTAAACAGATGTTTTACGTGCTGAGCAGTGAAATGTGGTAATACTGTATTCTTAGCTGTTCCTTAAATAAAATGCCTTTCCTAAATCTCAGAAAAAGCAAATACTTTACAGAGTAAAATGGCCTAGCGTATGGCTTCACATCAACCCAACAGATGAGTAAACATTAAAATTTCTTGGTTTTGAACCGAAAAGCTTGAAATTCTTAGAGCTTCTACTTCAGCCCCGTGTCACTGCATTAACCACTATAGAAATCCTAAATACTTCTCCATGCAGAACAAAGAAATCATGCTTGTATGTGTTCAGGGGAATTACTGCTAAGAATTTGCCCTTTCCTTATGCCAACTACCATTTTCACAGTGCCACAAACATATGAGTTCACACAAACATATATGGTGTATTGGGCTAGCTCCTAGCATTGGTATCAACAGACCTTTCAGCAGTATGTGATTGACACTTCACAAAGGGCACAGTGCTCAACTTCCACTA
The DNA here is from genome assembly GCA_028571105.1 of Tragopan temminckii. Taxonomy (NCBI): domain Eukaryota; kingdom Metazoa; phylum Chordata; class Aves; order Galliformes; family Phasianidae; genus Tragopan; species Tragopan temminckii. The sequence goes on from JAOWBP010004006.1 coordinate 9,065,406, forward strand.
AAATCAGTGAGAGCAACTGCCTATACGCCTTGAAAGTCTTGGTCAAATGACTTCCAACCTTATCCTAAGTTTCCCCACAAATGACAATAGAATCATTCTGGAATGACTCATTTGAGGCAAATTCTTCCTCAGGATATGAAGGGTCAATTTCCTTCCTTTGAGAAGAGGGGCTGTTTTTATTTCTTCAGGCAAAAGTACAATAATCTTTGATTAAATTTGTAGTATCACATCCAAAAATTCTGAAGGTATATTAAGTGGTATTTCAAAATTCCTATGTTGTAATGAATCACAAACTGAGATAATATAACATTTTTCCAGATTTAAATTATACCTTGAGTTCTACAGAAGTATGGTTATTAAGACATCCTGTCCAATTAGTCAGAAAGAGATAAGTGGCACCTAACAAAATCAAACCTTGATGAAGGGGAAACATATCCTGAAACACACCCTGTCTGATCAAAAACGATCAGACAAATAGGAGATTTCACTACCTGACAAGGAATGGAACTTTGAGGAGTAGCTTGCAGTTTTCAGCAAGTGATAAAACAGTTATAAATCTAAAATGCCACAGAATGTAGACATTTGAAAACGCTTCTTACTTAATGGAGGCTAGCTATGAGGAAAGCCTGTCTGCACAGTATATTTTAAGCAGACAACAGACAAACACTATCCATGTATCAAAAAGCCTATAGTTCCATTAACCAAACACTGAGGTAGTACGCTCTGCATCTCAGAAGGAATGGGATGGCTTGAAGTAAGTACCTGTGTGTAAAAATGCAAGCATATATCAAGGGAATTAAAATTCAGGCAAAGATATATCTGATGTTTTGTTACACATCCATTTTGCTATTGGATTCTCAATAGGAGCTTCCAGATTTGAGAATTTTTACAAATTTCTAAGGCATTCTGAATCCTGTAATCATACAGATTTCCATGATTGTGGTACACTGAAGCTCCACCACACAGCAAATACTTGACAACTTGGTTTTACTACATATAGCTTCCAAGCTTACAAGAGGCTTATTCATCTTTTCTAACAAAATCAGTAATGCAGTCCAGTTATAAATCTCTAGTCATCAAGAAGCTTTTTTGAGACAACACCTAGTAAAGACACATCCTCTGGGATTTAGATTCTCTTGGCATGCATTTACCATGTCACACAAAACAAATTATGTGTCTGAGATGGACAGCCGGATGCCTGATAGTCATGAATGAACAAGCTAACTCTTTTACTTTATATTAGAGAGCACAGGTATAGAGCAAGAGCAGAGGTTTGTTCTGTAAATTCCAGCATTCATTTCATCAAATCAACTAGAGGAAATGGGGCAGAGGCTTATCACACACACACATATCTTAGCTCCTTTGAGCATCGGGATCTGTACCAGATACCTAGCAATATAACATTTTTCTAAGAAAATTCCTTCTTTATTAGTTGCTGCAGATGATTTTTAATAATAGATTCCAGTCACCTGAGCTTGTCACAGCTCTACATCCATTGTAGATGCTTTAACTCAGGTACAGAAAGTTCAGCTGGGCACTGAGGCAAGACATCCTGTATGTGAAGAATTAAACTCTCTGCAAAAAGATCCAAATTCAAATATTGGAAGCTGCTGGAATGTAAAAAAAAGGAGGAAGATTCTTGACAGAAGGGACTGCACATGTAGTGAGAGACAGGAGAATAAAAAGCCTTGCCTCTCTGCTGAAAGAAACGGTACCTATCCTTGGAAGCTCTCCCTATACAGAAAGAGCATATTTTTTTCTTTCAAAATGCCAAACAGACCGCACTAAATGTATTTGTCTGGAAAAGCTGCAGTTTAAATACCCCTTGCGGACAGAAAAAAAAAATCCAAAACTCTTATTTCCTGGAAAAATGATCTAACCACTGTACTAGTATATGAAAGGAGGGTAGCACTTCTTCCTTTGACTGCAAATTAAAGTTTGAACAATTGGAGCTCAAGTCTGTAACCCTTTACTAGATGTATTCTGAAAGCCCCCACCAGGAATCCTCCATGAGGATTCGAGGAGGGGAATACAGATTCATAGAATCTGGATTCATCTCCAGTTAATCATTCCAATAAATGTGAAGTAGAAATGAGTGTGAATGTAGACATAAGAACTTGATGGGAAGGTGCTTTCAGCATCTATAGATTCAATCATGCCATAGTGTAGGAGATGATGCTTTTGAAAATAAATACATTGATTCTGCTAAAGTCTCTTATCAGACTTAGTTTTGAGTTGACTTTTTATGATATATGCTACTTGTTGCCATAGTTCTAGCTTGGCCAGAGGACTGAAGTGGGACTTATATTATAACTGCTAGCCCTCATATTCACTAATTCTCAATATGGTAGCATGCAATAAAGCTGAATTAAAAAAAAATACATAGTTAATACCACTGGGTTGAATGCAATAATTTAAATAATTAGCATATTATTTACCATGTCTGATTATAAACTTAATTATGTTCCACACCCATATCAGACTTTCAGGTGCCCATGAGACACAGTCAGGTAGGCTAATTTGACATCTTTGCTGCTTTGTTTCAGTTGTAGTAATTAACCTCAACATCTTTAGCTGTTTCCTCTTATGTGGTTAATGTCCATCCATAGTGTGATCAACATAAACTACTTCCCCAAAGTGCTATGTTACTTCAACTTGGCCACAAACCAACCAAAGGAAGCAAGCAAATCCATCCGGGAGGAAAGCAAAGGAAAACAAGAAACAAACAAACAAACAAAAACTCTGCACAGACCACTTACACATACTGACAAAAGTGGAAAAAATAATATAGGTTTGATGATGGTCCACGGAATATCTGTCCCAGCAAAAACTCTAAAAAAGACATTTGAGATTCTCCAGGAATTGCTTTTATGTTAGTTCTGTGTTATACTCCATGGTGTAAAAGAAGGGGTAGTCTATTCACCACACTAAGTACTTTATTTCTCAATCCAAAACCCAGTGAAATTAAAGGAAGCATTTTTAATTGCTTCAGAAGCCTTTAGGTCAAACTCACCTGCTTTCAGGAGGATGTTAAAGTTGAACCTTTTGCTGATTGGTTAGGTTACACGAGGATGAAGCACAGCATGATAACTGATTACTATAGCAGTCTAGGAGTGAAATATGCAGTGCTAGCCAGATTAAGTGGTGAGTTTTTTATTGCTTTTTTTACATGAAGGAAAAAGATTTCTCTGTAAAATTATATCTAGTTAGATTTTGCAGATGATGGCAATGACAAAAATTTTCAGTGTCCTGGAATGCCTTAATCATTTCCTGATAAGCCAGGGAATATTTATTTTAAATAAAATAATTTAACAATAAAAGAAATCAGGTTTCTATTCCTTTCAGAATTTGTACTTCATAGCATGCCAGCTTTGCTCCTGTGAAGCTCTTTCCATCTTCACATTCAGAGGAGAATAGAAAGGTCTGCTGATTCTTCTAAAAGCTCAAGGGCTTTCCTGTTTCAAACTTTGAGAAAAGGACTCATGGAGTTATTACTGAAGTGATTGTAAAGCAAAACAGTTTTTAAATGTTTCATCTGCAATTTAGTATTCTGTTCAGAGGTTTCACTGAACAGAATCTTCTTCTTCTCCCTATGTGTATCAGAGCATCACGCGCTCTTCAAAGGTTGACGCAAATTTGACAGGCATCTCTATGAAGTCCTTCCTACATCAGCTCACTGTGATGTGAGAAATTTCTCTGCAATATATAGTTGGAACTAGGGACCTCAAAAAGTCAGAGCGAGTCTCCCATATCAAAATTTTTGTGTAGATTGCTCTGAAAGTAATGCCTCCTGTTTATTTCCATGAAAACTACAACAGATACAAAGAGCACAATAACACTATTTGATAAAAGCAAATTTTCAGCTACAAAACACTACTTTTCAACATAGTCACCACCATTAGTTGATTCATGTGGATGAACTCATCTAGACATTCTTCATTTTGTAAATGAGCTGTGCATGGCTGTCAGGAGTGTGGCTTGATTCTCACGTTGCTGTTGCCATTGAAAGGTACCACCCACTGCCTCACTGTGCTACATCCACTGCTTGGTTTCCCTAAACATTCAACAAGCATCAGTGAGTGCAATTTTTTTTTTTCTACACAGAGGAATTCAATTCCTCTCCTTTGCATATCCATGTCAGACGCCATTCTGTCAGACTGCCCCTCTGCTGCCATCTGTCACACGGCAACAAAACGTATTGGAATATTGGTAAGAAGGTTCAACCTCTCCTGCCATAACACCAACATCCACCTCTGACACTGTGGGCCAACATAATATAATGGAAAACATTACTTTCAGAGCAGCCATCATATACCAACATATACCATCATGCCACCAGTATGGGAACATGCTGAACCAGTGATCAAGCACTGGTGAAGGAATACAGACAGCCCTGGGAGCACAGGTGGAAGCAGTTCACCTGTGTGACCAGAATAACCTGGTGTAACCATATTTAAGGACTGGCTACCACAGAGGAAGGATCTCTCCTTGGAGATTCTCTCCTTTGGAGTGTTTGGTGAGCCCTGGTCCTCAGAAGGGGGTAGGCAATTTTTTATTTACCGGATTGTGATCTTTACCTTTCTTGGGCAATTTAAGACAGTCTTGAAGCTATCACCTTTCTCTACACCAAGGGATGAGAAGGTTCCTCAGTTTTCAACGTGGTTTCAGGGCAGGAACAGATCAAACTTTAAATTTGAGAGGAAAATCTGTAAGCCTACCCTAGAGCAAAAGCGAAGTACAATCTCATGTTCTATTATATAGTGAAGAAAAGAGATAGCAGAGCTTAATCCTACAGCAAAATACAATGCAGGGATATAACATACTACAATTCTAAGAAGCAATTTCAGATAAACCTACGTTTGGTTTTTTTTAGGCTTGGTTAATGAATTATTTGGCACTATTTCTAATTGCTGTGGAAAAGCTGCACCAAGGTTGCTTTCCCTACTTCTTTGTCTTTCTCCTTCTCTAAGAGAATTTCAGGTGTTAAATCAAAACTAGGACTAGGACTAGCTCCTTTCAGAACTGCCAACCTGCTATACCCTCATGGACATAGCTACATATCCTTCAATATGCCACAAAACATAAATCTGAGTAACTGAAAATTGGGTTGCCTGGTTGCATGAACGAATTAACTGAGCAGGGCATTTTTGTTGCACGTGCACATGTGGATATGTTTGCATATATATTTATATAAAATATATATGTATAGAGCCAAAATAGTTCCAGGCACAAGAACTCCCTCTCTCAGAGGGATAAGTTTGAGGATGATCTTTCATTTGACCTTTCAGAAGACATGATTAAATTCTTATCTGTTGGCATAGTAATTGATTTTCCTCAAAGGACCATTTATCAGAGAATAAACTGGTTTTGGACCTTGAAATGTGTATTTTGTGGCTTTTACATATCAATGGGTCTCTTAAAGGAAGACTTCCTTTTGAAAAGTGCTTCTGAGAATACCAGAAAAAAAGCAAAAAAACTTGAGGCAGACTCTCTGGCTTTTGGTCAATACATAATCCCAGCACAGACTGTCAGTCAAAAGATGAAATTTTAGGACGAGAGAGTTTCAATGAACAGAACAAAATACAACTAAAAAAATGGTGTTGAAAAAGTGAATGTTCTTCTCGGACTTTGTTTTAATCAGTTCAGGTAAAGTATGGGCTTGTATAACAAAGGTACAAATCCTCTTTGTCAGAAAGTGGAAGACACTTGACAGTTTCTTCCTCTGATGCACAGAAACCTTTCCTTCAGCACCATGACACAGAAGCAAACACAGTCATACTTCAGTTCAAAGAATCTAATATCATAAACATCAAAAGTTTGATTTTAATGTCTGGGGATTACTGTGCATGCTAGCTTTTTTTTTTTTTTTTTTTTTTAATGCTTACACTTGTTCTGAGTTTCAGTGTGAGTAACTCCCAAAACTGCTTGGGATTCCTTATATTTACAGTTCTAAATTCTTTACCATCATCTAGAGATCTCCAATAACTATTTCATTCAGATTTTGTCAGCTGTTCCAACAGGTTTTTAGGGCACTGGTTGTTCTCCTTCTAAAGACCCTATTTTCCGGAATGCTTATCAGTGGATGTCATTAAGAAAAGAAAATGTATAAATATCATTGACTAGGAAAATTTAAACAGAGAACTGTGACCTCTTGAGTTCCTCTGTGATATCTCACCCAGGCTGTTTCCATCTTATCCGTTCTTGGGCTTAGAAATTTTAGCACATTCTTAACCATTTCATTCCACAAAAGAAAAACAAACAAACAAAAACAAAACAAAACAAAAACCAACACTCAAAATAATCAATGTACAGAATGTCAACTATTTAACTAAATATGTACATGTGTAACACTAATCTACAGAATGCACATATAAAAATGTTTGAACAACCCCTGGGTGACCAGATGTAGTCAGTGGCAATCCTCCCCATTGCAGTGGCTTGGAACTACTAGATCTTTACATCCCTTCCAACCCAAGCCATCCTATGACTGTGATTCTACCCACAGCTCTGCATTTCTTTCATTCACAATTTTCTCTTTCAGCTCTGAAGACCAACGTGTCTGTATCTGCTTTCATATTCAACTAAATACAACTCTGACATCTTGTGCAACCAACAGTCTATGCCCATTATTTGAATAGTTGTTTAGAACGGATTTCACATAATCTGAATTATCCAAGTCTCTTCCACATGGGGAAAAAAATGCTTAGAAAATAACACCTGCAATTGAAATACTTCTCTCAGTGTTTATGTTCAGTATGTTTACATGAAAACAACTGCTTTGGAGAGAAGCAAAACAAATAAAAAGAAAACCCCACAATTGTCAATTCATAGAATTCTTTTTTTGGGAAATATTTTTCAGTTGTTTGTATCCTACAGATATAGACTTCTAGAGCCTGTTTCTCATGTCATACCAGATGATCATTAGCTTTAAAAAACTAATTTCTGATACAGTTAAATACTTCTGCATATTCTCAAATCCAGGTGAGTTCTATCTAACAGTGAACACATTGTGCTGAAGTAGGATGCCTAAGCTTTATATTTGGGGACAGCCAAAATATTTTTAGATTCCAAACCTTCTTTAAATCTTTAATTCATGCATTTTAACACACTGTTCTTAAACAGAGTACAGGCAGCAGAGAATCCCGTTTTCCTAATCAGTCTAATGCTAAAATGTGCAGGATCACTTGTCCCAGAAACAAGAGGTATTACTCTAGATGTACTATGAATATCTTCATTGTTTGCAGCTAGAAAGGAATTTAAGTTAACCAGAAAGTAATTACCTGCATGGTGCTGCAGAGGTAAAGTGATACCTAGATTTAACATTTATGTTAATTGAATTATACATCTGTTGTGGGGAAAAATAACTCCCTTAAATTCAAATTATATTCCCCCAAATGTGATTATACATAATACACTTGCTTATTCTCAGACAATTATAAAGCAAATATTATTTCACCAGGAGGTAGAATTAGGAGGAATTTTTCCTGTAAGAAATACAAAAACATACAGATAAACAAAGACTAGAGGTCAAATGCTAACCCTCTGTAATGGCCTTTAATTGATTCTAAGATTAACAGCACGACTTGGAAATGATCCATTTCAGCACATGCTTAGCCCTGAGCTTATGAGTTGTCTCAGTGTCATCATGCTTGAGAGCTTTGGCACAACCAAAATCTACAGCATTATAGATGCTGTAGATTCTCCTTTGGAGATACATGATATCAAAGTGGCAGTTCCATTACTCTGACAATTCTTCAGAGCAATAATTAACACCTTTGATATCTGATTCTCTCTTCTGGGGGGAGCTACTTACGCCCATTGACTTCTAGGGAATACAGGAACCAGGACTCCAGATCAGCACTGATGGCTGCCTGTCAGAAGCCATTCATAGCTTCTTGCAATCCTCTTACACTCAGTGTCATGCACAAAATCAGTAGGCAGGTTGAGTATTAGGAAAACTTTTTTCTCCAAAAGAGCGGTCAGACATTGTAATAGGCTGCCCAGAGAGGCTGTGGAGTCATTGTCCTGGAGATGTGGCACTGATGGGCATGTTTGAGCGGGCATGGTGGGGACAGGTTGATGTTTGCATTGGATATCTTAATGATTCCAACCATCTTTTCCAATGTTAATGATTCTGTAATTTACATGGATTTGCAGAGTCATCTACAGCACCAGATTAGGGGATGCTCTATTAACAAATAAAGCTTCTATTTTCTCTGGGAGATCTTACAGCAGTGTCAGCTATGGTACTCTCGTTTAGAGAAGGGAGAGCTGAGTTGCTGAGTACAAGTGACCTACTGATGACTTGAGGCAAAACTTAGAAAAAGCCCTTGTAATAATTGGTACTGAATCTCTGAAAAGCCCACCACAGTGGGAGGTTATAACCTGGGGAGAAAAGTCTCAAAAGACTTTGCTTATGGAACAGTGTTAAAGATAATTTTAAAACCACATTAAAACCAAGATGAAAAATGCACTTTAAAACTTGCCTTGCTTTCTAAATGAATGATAGGTATAATTTACTGTTCAAATGCACATGGGAAGGGATTACTTTATTGGCTACGCTGGCTTGTTGCTGTATGCACTTGTAGAAGCCCTTAGGCACTGTTCAGAGTGTGATTTAGCAGTCACCAACTGGCAATAGGGACAGCTGCACTGGGGCTGATTCTCAAGCACAAATGTATGTGCTGATTGAGCTAATTGAGGCTAACTTCTTCTAACTCAATATGCAAAAAGATCTGTCTTGTCTTTGGCTTGAACCAGGGGATATAATGACAACAGCTACTCCAGTAACTGCCCGATATCCTAGGAAAGCTGGCATTAGGATAAAATGAGAGAAATGAATTTGAGGGAAGATTGGATGACAAGATGATGTGATCTCTAGAGATGTGCAAATAAATTTAAGTGAATGTTAAAAAATACCGACTTGAAGGAAATGTGTTTAAGGAGCCCATTGCTCCAATAAATTCAAACCTTTACTCTGTTCTTCCATCTGGCACAGTAATTTACAGGGCGATTTGAGAATTAATGTGCAGATTTTAGAGTATTTGTAGAAGTCAACATTTTGTCATGAGGATCTCTCAACTTTAAATACAGCGGAACTGATTCTCTACTATAATCAAATGTCCCTCATCACAGGAAAACATAAAACATCTTCAGACAAATAAACACATAATCAACAATGTGAATTACACCTTTCTAGTTTGGGTGAGAACAGCAGTTTTGTCGAGGCACTTTTTGTGTTGTCTTAATTAGTGTAGGCATTATCTGGCATCAATTATTTGTCCAAATGAGGAAGTGGTCTTCAAACCATGTCTTCAGAGACATCATATCAGAGTTCTGACTCTGCATGCTGACCAAAACAAAATGAAAAACTGCTACAGAAATATGATAAAGGCAGGATATAACAGTGAGTCTCGCACTTGCAGTGCATTAAGGAACCTCAAAAACAGAAGATAACCGATAACAATTCTACACTGAGATTGGATTATGAATTCATTGAGGCTGTTCATTTTAATGAGCGCACTAAATTCAGTGAACACAAACGTGCCAAACTATACCACTTCTCAGAGAAAAGCTTGACCAATTGCAAGGGAACTAAAAAAACTGGTTTTAACAAGTCCCTACTAACTCAAACCAATTCATGCAGTGACATATACCACGTGAGCATCTGTCTAATATATAACTCAGAACAACAAATTGAATCTTTGCACTGAGTCAGTAGCATTTCAGTAAGACTGATGATGTTTTCTGCATCTGAAAATAAGGATACAAAGAGAAGGAGCACATACTGGAGACCTTGACACAGGATGAAGCCAAAGACCTGTAGCATCTAAATACAAGTGGCCAATTACTAAAACCTTGAGAGTTGGCTAGAACTGGTTTTTTTTTGGACATTGAAAAGCAAAAAGGAAAAAAGAAAAAAAAAAGAAAAAAAAACAAGTGCTATCTATCCTGCACACACAAAACGACTCGTCGTAAAAACGCAAAGGTATAAATAGAAATCACAGCCCCTACAAGAACAAGAGTGAAGTACTCCAGTATTGTCCCTCAGGGTTATGAATACTTCACAGGTCCATCTACAGCTTTGATGGAGTAAGTGCTGCTTTTTGATTTGCCACTTTCCATATTTTTCTACTTCAACTTATACAAAATGTACTGTATTTATTATGTAACTGAGTACAGTAAATTACAACTGTATAGAGTTGTGTGCATATAAGATTTCTCTTTAAACTTATCACAGGATAAGGTGATTAATATCACATCAAGTCAAAATAAACTTCATAAATATTTGATTTAATCCTTAGAAATTTATTAATAAGGTAGTAATAATAGGTGTAAAAATGCTGAAATGTTCCATGTCTCTACAGATCTTAATTTTTGTGTTTTCTTTTTAAATCACGTATTGAATTTTTAGCACACGGTGTGAGGAAGTTAAATAATAAGTACAATCAGAGAAAACACAGAGCAATTAGTACTAAAGTCATCATCTTGTATCATTCCCCTGTGCCAATGGGCAGAAATCTGGACTCACTAATCTCTGAAGGTCTCTTCATGCTGACAATAGTTTATAAACTTTGAATTCTAGTTTAAAGTTCTACTTTCCAATCCTCCACAGGCTTGTATTTATATTCATAATCAGTACTTTGACATGTGGTCTAGGATGTCAAACCAGTGGGCTAAGGCTAAGATTGCTACAGACAGAAGGACCCTGGATCACAATAACAAATATGTTTCTGTACTCTAAGTGTAAAGATGCACAACAAACACCTTCAAATGAATTCTGAGTTCTGCTTCTAAACATTTTTTGTGTATCTGGGCCCTTCAGTGGGAGCTGCACCAAAATCCCTCCTTCAGACTGGAATGAAGGGTGCAGGTGCAGATACCACGGATCAGGGAGCTGTAAGTGAAACAACCCGTAAAACATGACTTTCTGTTCTCCTTCCCCCCACTCCCCCCATCCCAAAGACAAACTTAAAGAAAAATCTTATTTCATTTTTCTTCATAGGTGTGCATTGCAGCCATTCATATATAAGAAAATCTTCTATCCATTCAAACTTAAAAACATCCTACCTTATGTTAGCCTATCATTATTTGGCAGATGTTGCACTTCAGTGAAATTGGCTCAGTCCTACAGAAGGCAATGGGATATAACCAGCCTGTTGGTTACAATAACAACATACTGATGACAGCAATACAAATACAAACATCCCTAAAAGTTCTCTGGTGCTTGTGACAGACATCAGCAAGCTGTGCAAATTAGCTGTTCACTGCAGCATCTCGGCATTTGAATTTTTTTAATAGGAAAAAAACATTTTTTTTCTATTCTATGTCAGGCACTTTTCTCTTAGCTGCAGCAGACGGGAAAAAACAAGTACGCACTTTGATATTAAGAAGATCAGGGAATGCTTAGCTGTTCATATCACTTGGTCGGTTCCCCATTTTTGTACTTGCCACCAAAGAGAGATGCTCTTCCGTATTAGAGGACTTGATACACTGTTCTGCATTGCTGTGCTCTGGAAAGGGAGGAACACTTTAAAACTATTGACTAATGTCTATAGGCATCTGGGGAGCCATCCTTCCCTTTACAGGATCTTTGCACACAGATCCCATTTGGGCAAGATGTGTGGCATAACCCTCAAGGCTGTCAGTACACATAACCCTCCTGAAACATATAGTCAAAGCACCAGTGTCCCTGAGCAAACATTATACACTGCTTTAGTGTTCCAGTCTCTGAAATGCAGCTTTAGCTCTGACACTGAGTCTCCCCTGAGCTGGCTTGATGCAATGTTTGAGCCACACAGAGGCATACAAAACAACCTTGTGAACAAGAATCTACTATGCAAACTTTCTAGTTAGAAAATCCCCATGCTACTGCCGTTTGCCTTCCAACCCAAATATTACTCAATGATTTCTCATTGCAGTTGAACTAGAGGTCACAGCTCTTACGCAGGAGTCAGACTGATCTGCAGAAAGTTAGTGGGATGTTCCCACGTGGAGCTGGGATGAGAGCTGCCTTCAGCTGTTGGTGGTTCCTCTGGGGTGATAATGCAGCAGAAGAGGAGATTCTCCCTTTGGCCTCAAGAAATGTATTTTCACCCTGTTCCACCCTCATTCTGTCTGCCATAAAATGACTATGCTCACTATTGTGCTGATCCAAAAAGTAACTGTAGTAGATATAGTGACTATATTGTCATTCTGCAAAATAAGAATTAAATATATTCATCCTAGCAAGCATATGCATTTGTTATTCTGTCAAAAGTAAGCAGTCAATACTTAAAGCAATAGATTCAAGAGCATTTTTAGAAGACTGTCTGTACTTCAGGTATATTGTCACGTAGGACTGAAGGTCAAGCACTTATCGCCAGCCGATAGGTGAAATAATCCTATAGTGGTAACCTTGCCTGTAGAGAGTTGTTATTCTGAAACATAAATTATTGGGGTGCGGGGGGAAGGAAAAAAATCCAGTGCCTTAATTTTTTCGTATCTATTCTGTAAATATAACATCCTTCAAAGTCAGTGAAAAGAGTAAAATATTTCAGTACAATATATCCAGCACTTGATTTGAAATATTTATATCACTGGTGTAGCACTGTGGATTTGTTTTAACTGATTATATGAAATCAATCTTGTTTCAAAAATCAAAAGACTAAAATTTTGTGCATGTATGGCACCTGTGCGAAGAAGGTTTAGATTTGTACAGTGGAATGACTGCTTAAGTTCATTGTTATGTCTGGAAACCAAAGATACTGTGACATTGTCGGCCTCTATTATCCTTGAAAAATATGGTGTAAAATATAACAGATGTGAATTAAGGAGATGAAGGATAATTTTGTAGATCTGAATCTTTTTCTTGCAAGATCCCCTTTGCATGTCCAAAGTATTTTGGTGAAAAATTCTGCTCGCTAAGAACTTGCTAAGCTAACACATTTGAAAAATTGCATGGGATCACCCGATTATTTTTTAAAAGTTGTCTTAATTTGTTTTTGCCTTTTTTTTTTTTTTTTTTTTTTTTTTTTTCTGTCAGAACACAAATAAAAGGGCTGCAAAAGTTTGGGAATAGCATAGATTTTCCAATATCCCTCGTAGAGCAGTTGACAAGAAGACAGGCTGAGAGAGCTTGGGCTCTGCAGTCTGAAGAAGAGAAGGCTCCAGGGAGACCTGAGTGTCTAAAGGAGGCTGTGAGAAAGAAGGGGACAGACTCTTTAGCAGACAGGACAAGCGGAAATAGTTTCAAACTAAAAGAGAGATTTCAATTGGTTATAAAGAAAAAGTTTCTTTTTTTACGATCAGGGTGGTGAAGCACTGGCACAGGTTGTGCAGAGGTGGTGGTGCCCCATCCCTAGAGACACAAGGTCAGGCTGCATGGGGCTCTGAGCACCTGATGGAGCTGGGGGTTCTCTGTTCATTGCAGGGGGGGTGGCTTGATGGCCTTTAAGGGTCCTTTCCAACTCAATTGATTCTATGATTCTATTATTTTATACATCAACTTTGTTAAAACTGGAAAATGATAATTTTCTCCAGGCCTTAAGGAAAGCCAAAACATGCATGAAGAGAAAGAAAACTGAGATTATAGATATCTTGTGCAATTTTTTTAAACTAAAACTTAATGTGGTCTTTTATGCAAAATCCTTTAGAAAAAAAACAAACTTTTTTAAATGAAACTTTCAGTGACCAAGAGTACAAGTTGTTTCGAAGATATGGCAATAACTATCTTAAATGACATTTTGCTAGTCATGAACCAGGTGATTCTAACTGAATGGGTTTACATTAATAGAGGATAACTGGCACCAGCTGAAGATGCAAATCAAAAATATGAGATTCAGTCAATGAAGAAATCAAACTGGAAACTACTATCATCTTAGCAACAGCATTTAAGATCTTCCCACGTACGCCAAACAGCAATCCAGTTTTCAGAGATTGTATTTTTGGACCTCTAGGAATATTACGAAGGCAGGAATATTATGAAGGCAACACCTTCTGTCACATATGGAAACAACCTCCAACAGGAGACTGCCATCATTACAAACTAAACCACTCCCAACCCAGACAGGCATGGAACTTGTAAAACGGTACCTGCATGTCACCTCACTATTATACAGTGTATCCGTGATCTGCACGCCATTCTACAATCTAAAAATACTGCCTAAGGCATTTGTTTGCTTTTCTAGTCTCATAATTGCAGCCTATTTCTGCAGCGGATTCTGACATTCTCTTGTTTGCTAGCTGAACTCATTCTGTCACGAAAGGTCAGAAAGCAAACTGATCCAGAATGTCAATAGGTGTTTAACGTATTCTACCTCTGCCTGAATTTCTCATGTGCTAAACCATCAAGTGTTGATTAACTTGGAGGTAGGCAACTTGAGCCCGCAAAGGGGAAACCTTTTTATTTACATCCTTCAGTGAAAATCTGAGCCCAGGTCATACTGGCCATTCAGTACTGGCCACTCAGATACTCAAAGTAAAATGAAGAATATTGCTCTCCTTTAATCCTCTATAACAGGTTGATGATGTATGCTTAATGCCCATGATATTTAATGCCTTCATGTTTCAGGATAGCTTTTTTGTTTAAAAAACGAAGACGCTGCACTACAGATCTATTTAACTGGAGTTTCCTCTGGTTTTCCACAGTGGTGAAAAGAAATTATATGAGTCAAAATAAATCTTATCTGATGCTCTATTACATTTTTTATCTGTGTATTTCAAATACAATTTACAAAGGTAACTCCAGATTGTTATTTCTAGTGAGAAAGTAGAAAATTGTTGAAAGCTGGACAGTGTGCCAGTACTGAAGCCAGAAACATAACACAGGTTCAGTGCATGGGATCAAACAGCCTCACTTGCCCAGAAGCAACTCAGGCCAAAGCAGTGAGTTTATAATTGTAGCATGGCAGAACACCCATGAATTTGTGAAGAAATCACCAGACAATGAAACTTGAAATTCTTTGTAGATGAAGATTTCTTACCATTTTCTTTGTTTTACATTAGATTTCCTTTCTCCTTTAAAAAGAACAGAATAATTATAAACAATATTATTTTTTTCATAACTTTAGACTGCTTATAATGCTATGCTTAACATTTCTTTGACATACAACCAACGTTGTTGCAGTTGAGTTTTGAGAGCTCATTTAAAATGCAGCAAATTAATCAGAATAGCTGGAAAAAATATATATATATATGCGACAGATAACTTATAAACTCTATGCATTTTAAAATTTAGCTTGCAAAACCAGACCTGTCAGAAAAAAATTGCACTGAGAATATTATGAGAGACTGGGGGGGGGGGGCTGAATACATGTTATTCTAAAGCTAGTGAGCTTATTTTCTCTAAAAATACTGGACTCTCTACACTGTACTCCCATCCCCTCCTACCCCCAGAGAGGACTTCTTGATGCAAAGCAGGGAGAAACAGGAAATGGAGTTTACAGTGAAGCTGTATTTCCAGCACAACTTTCTATTTTACACATAAATTATAAATCTACAGCAGTTTAATTGAAAACAACAACAAAAACTAGCTAGCCCCTGAAAAACAAAATATATACTAAATAATGGAGTAAGCTCTGAGCACTGACTCCATGCAGTCTGTCGCTGTTATCCAGCAGCAGTCAATTCAAACATTTTTGTTTATTTCCTGATTATCTCTTTCTCTTTACAAGAACAGATAGACAGTACTCGCTATCAGCATCCTTCAATATTAGTATGCCATGCGCGTGCTGTGCTTCAGATGTCACGTTAAAAATGCATAAGGCTAAATTTAAAAATGCTGAAAAACTTCTGGTGATAATCACATAAGTGTCCATGTAAAATATGATTTAAAATGATAATATTTTCCACACATTTTGTATCAGTAATATAGCCGAATGATAGAAGATGACTTTATTTTATAATTACCCTTCATGGACACTGTGTCATACTATTTCCCAAAAGTATTCAGAAGTGCAAGTATTGCATCATAGCTTCAGCTAGTACAAACTGTCCAAAAGCAAGTAGGGTTTCCAAAAGAGGGAAGATGAATCTTACAGTTGCAGTGCAACAAGAGTCTCATACATGCATTGTACATCAGGGAAATGAAGTTTAACTGGTTTAGTCTCAGTCTTGCCTGCTGTTTTGTCCACAGCTGGGACACAAGGAAAGGAGTATGTCATGGCTGTTGGAAACCGTTTTTTCTTATCACCCCAGTGCCTATCAGCAGCACACATGCTTGCCTCACTTTCTGCACATGCTCTTCTCAGAAGCGTTTGAACACTGCTTTCCAGTTTCACTAGGATGTTTAGTGCTAATGTGCCAGCAGCAGTGATAGTGACACTGGAAATAATTCTTTTCAGGTAATATAATGCTAAAAGCCACATTTGTCTTCAACACTCAGTCACCCAAGTTTTCAAACAAGCTCTATGTCACACTGCTTCAAAAGCAAAGAACAGCAGTAAGAAGCAAACCCCGAGCAATCAGATCCCCTGCTGTCTGCTTCGTCTCTTTGAGCTTCAGTTCCACCGACTGTATGGGGCTTTGCTTATAAGTTGATAAGATTGATTTAATGCATGGCAATAAGTTCAAAAGTCTTGTGCTGAGACTTCTGTGATAGAATTTATCATGTATGGAATAGGTAACTGACACACCTGAGGAACGTAGGTTGCGTACTGTGGAACTGCACAGCATGTGCCTTTTAGTTAAAGTTTTGAGACTTTTCAAAAATCACTGGCAGCAATGGATTATTTCTCTTTATGGCTAAATCACTAAACATGATAGTTTAATGAATCTAATAAAATAGAAGAGTGGCATTTCATATTAAAAATAAAGCAACTGAATTTGCCTTACAAGAAATAGACAGGAGTATTTGGGACAAAAAATTCATACTTCTCAGTAATATTACCTCCATTGATCAGGACAAACAGAGCAGCAACAATTAGAATTGAAAAACTGATATTGTTCAGACAAACTCTTGTTTCATACATTAGTTAAACTAACCTCACTGAGTGTTTGGAGGAATCATTGTGTGTCTATCATGTAGAGCAATCTCACTTATAAATTAAGCTAAACACAAGTGTGTAATTTCACTGACATGATCAACTTTGGCAGCTTTTTTCACAGGAAAGACCAATTCAGGGAAGTCTCCTGAGCGAAAGAACACAGCTGCTTTTTGCAAAAGGAGCTCAGATGGAATGGGAACATGGCATCAATCCTACACACAAAACCTGTCCCTTTCACATCAGTGACCGATGTCCAATGTTGAGGTGTCAAGGGACCATACAGTTTGTTCCCTGGTAGTGTTTTGTTGTTGTTCGTGTTGTTGTTTTTGACATTTCATCAGAAGAGGAAATTAATTGCTGCAATAATTTGCTTCTCATTCTCTCTTTACTGAGTCCACTCTCAGGTTTCTTTCAGCAACATGCCCCAAATTACCCTATTATTATTCTTCTAAAGGAAGGTTTGCTTTCTTATTTATCTACATAATATCATATGCTAAAACTCACATTCTGCAGCACAACATGGCCACCTGCACCTCTCACAATTTACACACTAAATTAGCTTTCTGTTATATCTAAAGCAGCCCAATCCAGGAAATTTGCCCCGCTACTTAGCCAGACCCTAAGTACATAGCCTCTCATCTCTTCTTTTCACATGGGAATGAAGCTCATACCAGCTCTTTAGCATCCATCAATGTTTCTTGCCTCCTTTCATTGTAAAGAAGGGAGAACCTGGGGATTTTAAAACAATGCTCCCTTTTCCTCTTCACTCAGGAATCTGTTTGGAAAGATTACAAGAGCTGGCAGGTGCTGAATACTTACTTGGTGGATGGTCAAGGCATCGCCATCACCACAGAAAGGAGTGGCTAGAAATTCAAAGCGCCTTTCCTCACAGAAGGTAAGGGGAAATTACCATAAACCAAAATATCAGCAAAATCAGAAACTTCGGAATGAATCAAGAAAATTAACTATAACAAATTGCTTTTACTGATTTAACATACCTATTTCCTAAACTGTCTTGAATTCACTTATGTTTGATATATATCTATCTTATTTTACTTCCCCTTCTATATCCATGAGCTCTTCTTTCTAACACAAGCTGCTCTATCCTGCCTCCTATGATTTTCCCCCATGCATTGTTTTGCTCTTGCAACTTGTTTTGTTCTGTTTGTCATTTTCAGCATAAGTTAGTAGTGGAGCAACCATTTTATTTGTTTTACTTGAAAAGACAAAATTACAGTATATAATGATGCTGATTTATCTCTGTTTAATTAAAAATAAGAAACATGGCTAAACTAAAATGTGCCTAACTATACCAGTACAGCATTGAAATATGTAGGTAATTTCATTTTTCCTTTTGTTTGTTCTGTTGCTACAGAACTATTCCTTCCAGCCATCAGATCTCATACCTAAATTCTATTTCCAATGATATAATTAGGAGCCACAAACATGCAGTTGAATTATAGAATCTCTAGGAAAATATAAGTAATACTATTACATTCTATGCACGTATATATCATTATTAAGCAAATAGTTGTCTGGTGTAAGACTACAAAGCAGAAAATTAACCAAGCTATCTCATCACACAGTATAATTTCTCCAGATGTGTGATTTAAAGTCTTAACAGTATTATCCATTTTTCTAGTTATTAGACTATATTTTAATACAGATTATTAATAATTGAATTTAAAAAATTAGCTGTGTTACACCTTCACAGTCCTTTCAGTTTTGTATGCAAACATGAATGTGCTCCCTTCAGTTCTATTTTTAAAAATTCTGCTTCAGTGAATGAAACTGCAATTACAGATTTTCATATCTCATTTTTTGCAGCACATCATAGGATAGCAAGTAAATCAGCAGCTCTATTACTTTTTTAAAAGTTTGGACAGAACAGAGAAATATGATCTTTGAATTAAAGAGTTGTGTGACACTGATTCTAAAGAAAAAAAATACTCATTTTTACCTTAGTAAAAAATGAGTTTAAAAACTGATCATTGGGGACACGTATTTCTTGTTCCCAAGAGATCTTTATCGCATGGAATTCAACTACAAGACCTCAAATGATGTTACAGTAAAGAAGAACTAGCCCCAGACTTCTACATTATGAATACTGCTATTGTTTCCGTGCCCTGGGAAACATTACATCCATTTTACATACTTACTTAACCACATTTCAGTGTCTCCATGATTTTAGAAAGACCTTCAAAGCAGCAAGACATGAAAAAGAGTTCATGGAAGGCACAAAGCAAGCATAAAATGTAACCCACCTTCCTCTCTTTCAGTAAGATCTTCAAAAAAAGGAAAATAAGCATTTCTTTTGGAAAGCGGAAACTTCGCTATACCTAATCTCCCCAGCAGTGCTTTTCACATGCACCAAATTCAGTTTAAGCTTCTGCTTGTTTCTGCTAATTTGTATGTTACAGTCGTGTCACCCCTATGTAGAATACAGGCTGTATAAATAAGTTATGACAGTCAGATTCCAAAAGAAACAAAAATATTTCATGGTTGAATGTAAAGAAACAAAAAGGTCAGTGGTTGGTGAGAAATGGAAAAATTATCCTAGAGAATGTGCAATGCCCATTCCTCTTCTTCACCCTTGTTCTACCAAATTCAAAGCCCAAAAATTCAGTCTGGAGGTATTTCAAGATATTAACATCTAATATTGATCTGTGTATCCTGGATAATTTCATGCTGTTGTATAGTTGTTTCCGTACTACTAATTTAAAAGCACTAATCCTACTTTCAGCTATAATAGAGTTCATTTCTTCTTATTATCTGTTTGTTTGTTTTTTTTCAGTTTCTCACATCACCCTGCTAGCAAGGAGGGAGCCAAAGGGATATTCCATACCTTATGACATCATTCTGAACAATAAAACTGGGCGGAGTTGGACAGGGAGTGGTTGGGCATCAGTTCAGTGGATGAGGAGCAATTGCATTATGCATCACTTGTAATGTGTATTCTTTTATTATCAACATTATTACATTCCCTTCATTTTCTGTCCTAATCAACTGTATCAATATCAACACAGAAGTTTTACATTTTTTCCTATTCTCTCCCCCAGCCTAGTGGGGAGAAAGGAAGGAACAGCTGTGTGGTGCTTAGCTGTTTGCTACTGAGAAAATGTTTAAATATTCAAATCTCTTCAACAAATAAAATCACCTAAAGTATTAGTTCCTTTTATAGCGTTTACAATCTTTTCTCATCAATATGCTATTTTATTTACCATAAGAAGTTATTACAATATTATATAGCTTCCTGTTAGCTTATTCCCCTTTTGCATGGTATTTCCAGAAATTACATTGGTAATGTTACATTGTTTTCTTGTAAAAATATTATATGCCAATTGAGTATTTACACAGAAACTCTACCCATTAATGTGCACTTACAGGATCTCTTATGAAAAATTAACATTCAAATGGATATGGAGATGAGTTATTTCAAACAGGTAATCAAACACAGAGACATTTATCACATTCTCTAACAATTAAGTATGGAATCATAGGGTAGGGACAGAATTTTGTGAACACACTAACTGGAATTTCTTTCTTGCGGAAATTAGGTACACTGCAAAACAATAAGAAAGACTTTTAAATCTGCTTAACCTTTGCATTCAATCGGGACAAACAACTTTGGTCATACTTGCAAATTCCAACAGCACTGAAAGAAAAGCACAAACCTTTTCTCATAGGAGAAGTAAAATATTTCCACACTCTCACATCACACTTCAGGAAAGTGTATAAAAAGTATTCCCTGCTGTTCCAAGTCAGCAAACCTGGACAATGAAAAGCCAAATGAAAACACACACTCACAGTGTGAACTTGGAAAGCCCCTTTGAAGAAAGCCCTCCCCAGCAACTTCAGTAGAACTTGGTGAAATATAGCTCTGAAACATCTGGCTGACATAGCTTTATTCAAGAACTCCCTCAAAAAGTTATATCTGACTAACAAAAATAATAGGAAACAGTAAAATCACTGCACAGGCAGCAAAGAAGGAAAGTAGAATGCATCTACTATACCTATATAGCTTACAATGGAAACAGTTGACAGGGAAAGAAATATTTTGTTGTATTTCACAAAACCCTCCAGTTATGCAGAATTTTGTATTATTAAATCCATATAAAATGAGAAATACTATGTTCAATTATTTAACAAATAATTGTTTTACAGCAAGTAGAGGATTTAACAGAAAAAAAAAAAGAAAATAGACAAATTAAACGCAAGCAGTTTTATTAAGCCTAATACATTATAGTGTTAGAGCCTTTTTCCTAAGTTAGGGAATGTTTCTGGGTCTTTCAGCTGATAAAAAAGAATGGCTTCAAAATACAGTAATGCATACACTTTTGGATCAAGTACTAAATCCTTGGTTTTAGTAAACCAGATCTCCTTCCACTAGGTTAAATCAATCACACACATCCAAAAAAAACAAGGCTATAAACCCTGTCACAAAAAGCACAGCACAGCCCATTTCTAAACAGAAGACTAGATGACAAACAAATGTATGTAGCTCTTATGTAGGTTTATCAGATTGTCAATATGATAAGTAGTAGACTAAACTGTTATTAATGATGTGACATTCTCCTTGATAGTTGATACCTCGTTTTTGAAAAAAACATTCAAAAGAAAAGTCTTCTATGGATATTATATTCTTGCTTCATATTAGAGTTGCATTGGCAATAAAGGATATTTTTCAAATAATCTTTTCATCAAATGCATCAGACATGGCACAAAGTTTTTGTCATGAGTTTCCATTTTATAAGATACTACTTTTTGTAATGGCAGAACTATAGGACAGGTTGTAAAGTATTTGAGTACTTTTGCTTCTTATACCCAAAAAGATGTTGTGAAACTGAATGCAGTCTTGCACACATCAATATACATGAAATACTTTTGGGCATATCTAGTTTTCAAGATTGTGCTAGCTAACTTTATTAGTAGCGAATTACATTTATCACAACAAATCTATCTTCTACATTAATCATTTGGGCAAAGATTTGTTTTTTAAACTGAGGAACTTGGTGGTTCTGAAATGAAGGTAATTCAGACAGAATACAGAAAGAAAATCAAGCAACTAGAACGCATAAATAAATCTTAGGAGAATATTCATGTTTCTAGGATGCTCGAGTTACAGCCTCGGTGCTCAGTATGTGATGCTGAAATATGAGATTAAACTATTCACTGAGATAAAAGGAAAACTTGCCATTTCCTGAATTACCTACATCACAAAACACAGCAATACTCTTTATTTGTGAATATAATCCCTCTTTAAGGTTTGCTACCTTACACGATAGATATTTATGCCTTCCTGTAGATAGATAATACTCATCTGACAAAAGGGTGAAGTATCACTGAGAGCTTCCTCATAAACAGCTATAATTCTAGTAAATGAGTCTTCCGGGTGTTGTGGAGAGCTCAATAATTCTAACAATTTTCTTATTACCAGCTGCCTTCACACTAGCTGGATCACTAACATTCCTTTTCAATCTACAGAAATGACAAATAAGAGGAACAACATATTGACAGCTAGCAGAAATGGACATTATAATAAAGGTAAATGAACATATTAGCTAAAATAAGAACTGCTTTTATCAATATGATAAATTGTTCTACTTTAAATAATAATACATCGTTCTGAGAGTTCTGACGATTCAGAATATTAATAAAGACAGGAAGTTGCAGGGTTCTGATGTTTTATTTATAATCATATTTCATGGACTGGCATTAGGATTTGGTTACATTCATTCAGAATCTTATTGGAAAACAGTTCTATTTTAAAAAAATAACAAACATGCAGAATAATCTACAAGACAGAAGTGGAAAATGTGGGGATGCGGGGTTTGGACTGATCTTGAATATACCTCGTTATGTCAGAAATAACAGTTGCCTTGACCTACTCGTTGCTAAACCTAAAGTCGATAAAGCAGGCCTTGAAGTCAAGTGTAACATGCACAATTCCTTTCCCATCTGAAACAATAAGTATAAAGAGCACAAACAGCCACAGCTGGTTTGCACACCTTTCATTCCACTGATAGCAAAAATTTCAACTGCTGAGGAATCTATTCCCTTGCTCATGTCGTGCTACTACATAGGACACACGCATAATATTTTCTTTTATTTTTGGTAATGCTTATTACTAATGTATGTAACATGTGGCAGTCTGTTATAAATTCAATTAAATGTTAATATAAACATCTGCTCAGCTTCATTTGTATACTGATATACTAGGCCAAGAAATTAAATTGTTACCTTCCATTACGTTTATGTTATGTTCCCTTTCAAGGAGAAAGAAACAAGGAAAAGGAACCTGTTGAATTGACACTGGGCAGCTACAAACTATTTTAAATTATTGACATCTTAAAAAAGAACTGTATAAAATCAACTGAGAGTAAAGGTGAAACAAAACATGCATTATATGGCTTAGAAATATTAATAACTGTTAATAGAATAAAATATAGCCTCATAGAGAATACAGCGGGAAGTAATACAGTATGTGGGAACAAGAGTGTGAAACCACCTGTATGAGAAGGAATGGTCGTACTCACTGGACATGTCAAGTGTGTCAAAAAAAAGTCATAATTCTCAGACACAGTCACAGGTCACTCAGAAAAGAGTGATCCTCGGGGAGCGTTATCTGAGAAATGCGCATAAAGAACAGCTGTTGCTGCTGAGACACCCAAAGAAGCAAAGGCAATTTGGAACTGCAAAATTTTTTTTTAATATGTCTCTCAATTCAAGATAAGGTAGGAATCATTAAAGAAATTCTGCCATAACTCTTTGGCATGGTGGGAAAGCAAGAAGGGTTTCAACAACACAGCGAGGTATTTGATAGCACCATAACTGTAGCTCTACAGTTCTAATGGAAATACCACCCTCCTGTTAGGTAAGCTTCTGTAGGACAAACATATATTGTTCTTTAGACTGCAGAAAACAATACCACCTCTGAGATCTTCAAGCTAGCTCAGAGGCAGCTGAATACCTACGCGGCTTTGTAAAGAATCAATAACATACTCTGGAAGTATTATATTCCACAAATACTGCAATACTTTAGAATCATAGAATCACAAAGTTGGAAAGGACCTACAAGATCATCTAGTCCAGCTGTCCTCTCATCACCATTACTACCACAAGCTACTAAACCATATCTCGTAGCTTCTCGTCCAGACACCTCTTGAACAATGACAGGGACGGTGACTCCACCACCTCCCTGGGCAGGCCATTCCAGTGCCTGACCACTCTCTGAGAGAAAAAGTTCTTCC
>JAOWBP010004006.1:9089948-9213712 GCA_028571105.1 Tragopan temminckii
CTGCTCCTGCTGGCCACACTATTTCTAATGCAGGCCAGGATGCCATTGGCCCTCTTGGCCACCTGGGCACACTGTTGGCTAATGTTCAGCCGAGCATCAACCAACACCCCCAGGTCCCTTTCCTCTTCACAGTCATTCAACCACTCTGCCCCACGCCTATAGCGCTACATGGGGTTATTATTGCCAAAGTGCAGGACCTGGCACTTGGACTTGTTGAACCTCATCCTATTCACCTCAGACCAGTGATCCTATTTATCTAGATCCCTTTGAAGGGCCTCCCTACCCTCAGGCAGATCGACACTACCTCCCAACTTGGTGTCATCTGCAAACTCACTGAAGTTGCTGTTCCAGCAACCATCATCCCTGGCAACAACCTAATCCACCTGAATTGTTTCAAGCTATCAGTGGTGACAGAATACTAAAACAGACAAAATTTACAACTGGAAATGAAAACATTACATGAAAAACTGCCTGGCCAAATTAAGATTGGAGAGAAGTTCACTACTCTAAAGAACTTATAGGTTGTTTTGGTACTTGCTGAGCTATTCCCACAGTAGTATGTAGACTAAGTAGTTTGAATAGGTCAGGATAGGTGGGAAACTAACAGGAATGGCTAGCAAACTAAAATACGCAATTTAAGGTTTCATAAAGAAAAACATTTACAACACTGTCACAACTGTACTAATTGTCCCACTCTTGGGAAGCTCAAACGGAGCATTAATGGTCTCTAATGGCAACGATGTGGTTGTTGGTAAAAATGTTGGTGGAATGTCTTGAGGACTTCTAAACTAATTGGATTACTGCTTATATAATTAATAGGATTACTGTGACTCTGCAAATTAATAGGATTTTTCCTTAGCAATTCCAAGCTTAAATGTTTTGAAACTGCATGTTTCTAAATAGTTCCCGCAAGAATTGTGTGAATCGCAACTGTTCTCCAACTCATAACTGCAAAGTGGTTTCTCTGAAAGTTCCCTTCTGAATATATTTATCTGATGCTTTGCAACATGCGAGTAAAAATATACACTCAAAAACACCAGTGTTTTCCAGTGCCTTATTTACACCTATACCCGTTCTGAACTGAACTTTTCAACACAGATATTGTTTACTCAAAAAAGGCTTTCACTAAATGCATAACACAATGTTATCTCCAAGATTAAAGTTTGCATGTAGGATTATAAGGATTATTCTTTTCTCTTTTCCTCCTTTTAACCAATTTCCAACCCATAAGCCATTATACCTTTCTTTTCTGCAACTATTTAACGTAGACATAAACATTTATGGCTGGCCACTGTCTCTTAAATGTATTTCTTTGCAATATGCTTTCATAGATTATCAGGAATATTTTTCTTTGACAATATGGAGGGCAAACTAAGGAGCTTACTACAGCATCTTTACTTCGAGTTTTGGATCTCCCATGGAGCAATTAGAATGAAAACTCAGATAAAATTAAAAAAACTACATTAAAAAATATACATTATTAAAACAATTAAAATAGTCAGGACTATATTTAGATGGTAATGTATACGGACCAAGCAGACTAATGCACACATACTTGACATAGTACGTTATTTCAGTAACTCTGTGAGAGGAGAGGGAGAGAAGGAAACAAGGGGACTGATGCTATATTGGGAGCATTATCAACCAAACACAGAAGCAATGAAAACTCCAACCTATGTAAATCATTTCATCTCCAATCTACTGAAGTGTTTCAGCCAGTTTACCTTACAGTTTCCACTGATTGCAAACTTGACATCCACATTTTCCGTAATCTTGAAATTTAACCACTGGTGGTCAAATATAAGTATCTTAACAAGGATGCTTCTGTTTCCCTCAAGTTCAGAAGAAGTAATTGCACTAACATTTATAATCTTCAATTTTAACAGGAAAACTGTTGTGCATATGCTGAATTGCAAGCGAGAATTTTTTTGTGATCACTGAGACTCTTTCTGTGAACCTGATTCACTTCTGTTCCCAGTTAGAACTGACTCTGTTATAAAATTCAATTTAGAATTCAAATTAGAATAAAAATTCAAATTATAATCATATTACTGGTGACACATTCTTAGATATTTAATCAAGTTAATTTTGAATATCTAATATCAGCTAAGAGTCTGAAATATAAGAACTGTCAAACTAGCTCTACAAAGCTCAAGATGATGACAGGAAATATTTCAGACTGATTTATACCATCTTCCCTTGCATGATTTGTTTGAAAAGCTTTGCCAGATTCCTAAGAAAATAGAAAAAAGTCAATAAGCCCATACCTATCACTTCAGGTCCACCTCATGGAGCCTAAAAAATGCAGTGCCAAAGAAGTTCAGTCAACTCATCTAACTCCTGTAGAATACTTTGTGTTGACTGAATAGAAGAGCCTGTAGTAGCACCAATAGTTCTCTCAAAATTTTAAGGGCATTGGTGTGAGATACTCACAGGGAAAGCTTACATACATCAACTCTTCCTTGCTTCTGCTAAGTGTATGCTTTCTTCTTTAACCTGACCTTTGCACCTTACAAATTGCTCTTTGATGGCTGAATACCTTTTCTTCCTGAAAAGAGGAAGGAATGGAAATAATTTCTTACAGACTTTTTGGCCTTAGCAACAAGATCATAGTAGAAATTAAAGTTATCTTCCTGGAAAAACTGAGTGGCATAGGCCAATATTTGCTATGCTTTTGCTGAGGCCTTAAAAGCAAAAAGAACCAGTCGTTCAAACTACATTAAGAACAGCTGAAGTTTGTTTGATAGTTTCTTACTTGGAATAATTAGGCTCCAAAGCTCATAATTTATGCTGCAGTTAAAATCCACATGAACATTTGATGTGAAATTAATGAATGGTCAAAATCCCTACCCTAAGCTCTCAACACTGCACACTCCCTGGAGTTTTTCTTTATTAAGCACCAATGAAGCATAAATCTCAACTTCAGTTTTTTTCCTTTGCTTTTCATGTTCCTTGGATCTCTCCAAAGTATAATTTAAGACTTGAGTAAACATCAGGTGGTGAAGTTTAGAGGCTGCTGAGTGCTGCTGCTGCTCAAGTTGGCAAAGTTTGAGCAGATGCCCAAATTCAATTCTGCAGAGTGATTATATGCCTTACAGTATGTGGGTGTTGTTTTCTTCATTAGAGTACCTAGGTAAGCCATAAGAATTACTAGTTAGAAAAACACCCTCACAGAAAATGGGTAGATGTAAAGTGAAGTACTTCATCTCAGTTCAGAAAGATGGGAACACTACTAAAAAATCCAAAAGACCAATAAATAAATAAATAAAATTAGGGAGAGGTTTTAAAACTTGCTCCTTGCAAACTATGCTTCCAAGTAGCTACTACATTTTTTAAAAGTTAAGATGTTAACATTCTTATTTTCTTGGGTAGTAGGAAACATACTGAGCGTTGATAATTAGTGACTCTTAACTGGCTTTTTTATTAGCTCAGAGTTTGAGTTTGCTTCTCCACTTCCTGAACAGTTCATATTAACTGAATATAATCACACGCAAGGCAACACAATCTCTCCAGTTAGAAAGCTAAGGCTCAATAACACACTCTTACCTCCAAAATTTCACTGCTATGTGTTGACATGGGCACATGGTTTCCATATATTGGCACTGTGAGTACCAACCAGAAGCTGAACACAGCTACTCAAGGCATTATAGTAAGTCTCTAAGAGAGAAAGCACGGTCAGAACTCAGCTGACAAGCCTGTCTGTCAGATCTCTCAGAAACAACTTTTCAATTCAAACAGCATATCCCATCACCTTACCAACTCCTATTGAGAAAAAGTCTTGATCTGTTCCAGCTCTGATTGTTCAGTATTTAGAGATGTAACAATCCACTTGTGTCTTGGGAACAACATTCCCAGATGGGCAGGTTTTCAAAGTATAGACAATGCAAAGAAGCGAACACTTAGTCACATCTCTTGCCGCGTAGACACTGCCCAGGGAAATCAATGGAGAGTTGAGCTTGAACAGTAACATGTACCACTCACTGGCAGGGCAAAGCCCCTTTTAGAGGCTTCTACAGTTTCGAGGCCAGCTCACCATTTTCAGTGAGTGAAAATGGGCACATATTAACAAAGCAAAAGAATTTGCTAGTATGTCAAACTATAAGTTTCATAGTCTACAGCAAAAGGCTTAACACTTCCTATGATCCACTTACTAAATTGTCAATCTTATTATATTATCAAGGTAAAATCATCTTTTTTGACAATGCTGTACAAAAAGAGCATATTACTCAAAAGATGTATTCAAAGGCAGGCATGAAGAATATAGTCTCATTCATAAGAAAATGCAAAGAGTAGCATATGTCTTCCCTGCATTTACCCTATACATTTTTTATTTATTGAATGTGTATTTTAAATCTGTCTCTTTGGTACTGTTGTGGCCATTGATAAAATCTACCCTGCTTGCATGTTCCTGGTACTAAATACTTAAAGCCTAATGTATTACTAACACTTCCAAGTCTCTCCTCTTCATGCATATTTTATTATATCTTTGTAAATATAGGCATTTTAAAATTCAGCAATTATCCTTCTCACGTTTCTGATTGAAAAACTGAATTTTCCAGTTTATCTGTAAGAAGGTACAAAGCACTCAATACTGTTTCATGCGTTTTTCTTACTGAGAAACTGTTTCAACTTGAGCAGAAACATTAAAAAGCAACATGAGAAGAATACAGGAAAAGAGGAAAAATAGTGTAATAATTACCACAAATATATATTGACAATATATATTAATATTTGATGTTACTCACAAATTTAAGCAGCAAGCTTATTAGTAAAAACAACCTTTTTTTAATTTAGAATAGTTATTTTGCACTCACTTGCAGTAAAAGGATGACAAAGTAATATGGATTTTGTACATCTGTCTTACGGTGTGGGTGATTAAATACTAGGAAGGCACCAAGCACAGATGGATTATGAATAGTTATTTAACAAAATATTTGATCCTGCATTAAAGTGGAAGTTCTAAAATATGAAGATTAAGAGCTACTTATATATTTCATCTCACTACTAGACATTGCCTAGGAAAAATCCATAACTTCTAAGTTTCTATAATATTGCATTTTCATTTCTATTACTTCTGGTGTTGCATCATTCATAGGGGTTATAAAGTTTATTAAAAGTAGTAATATGTTTAGAAAAATCTATCCCAACAATCATACCTCTATTTATTTCCCCTTGTTCCGCTATCCTGGCAGAATGCAATGATGTCATTAATTTTGAAAAGGACAGTTTCTGCAGTGTTTATAGACCAAGTTTCCTCAGGAGCATTGAACCATTCACAGAAGCACAAACCATTTGAGAGTCCCAAAAAATAACAGACCTGATCAGCAAGAGAAAGTTATCCGTGACATCCAAGACAGAACTTGCTTGTTTCAAACAGTTCCTTGGACACTCCCTAACAGAAATCCAGCATACAGTTCAAACAACAGCTTAACGACTGACTTCTATAGAGATGTAAACAGACATCTTGTAAACAGTACAGCTCACGGAGACAATTTCTACTTTAAATAATCAAAGTAAATCCTACTGCTTAGATTGACAAGTTCAGCAAACTTGTCCTATCTCTAGGTATAAGAGGTTCATAGATCCATGTTATCTGATCATCCTCAAAGACAGGTGTGAAAATCTCACAACTGAATCACTAGCAAACAGATGACTCTTTTCAATTGACAACAATTTATTTTTAGACTCATAGGCTACAGTAAATAAATCTGCTTGAACAGGACTGAAATTCCTAGGAACATCACTTGTGACACTTACTTGCTACCACTGAGATAAAAAGAAATTTTATGCCTTATTAACTTAATTTTAGTTTTCTATATTTGTGGAGAGTCGCTCAAAATCTCTATGAATCCACCCCTCTGAGTTTCTCTATTACATAGCAGAGCTCCTGATTCTATGTCTGTGTAGCAGGGAATGATGTTATGTTATTGGGAATCATTTTAATGTGTTTTAAGGCTGCAAACTGGCATAAGAATGATAGATAACAAAACCATGGAAATAAATGAGTCCGATAAAATATAAAATGCATAAAGATATAGATTGCAACATCTTCATTTCTGAAGAAATCAGGTACTTCAACAAAGAGATGTGGGATCTCTGAAGAAGGATTTGAAGTGGAAACCTCTTTAAATCTTGACTTCTACAAAATAACAAAGGTGGCCCACAACATATTGTCTTAATTTTTCTTCTTGAGATTCTAAACAACAGCAAATCATTAGCATAGTCCCATCATTTAAAATCAAACATGTTATGTGAAGACTTAATGCTTTTAAAAGCATTTCTAAGAGAGTACAAATGAAAAGATTCCACTTCTGTTCTGTACATATGAAAAGACTTCAAAGTACAGAGGAGCAGGGTCAAAAGCAACACAAGGATGCTTCTCGAGCTATAGGCAATAACAAGATGTGAGTATAACCATCATGTAGACAAATAGTTTACAACATCAGAGAGGAAAGCTGCCAGAAAATTCCTCTAATATTCATGGCTACTTTTCTTAACCATCACTCAGCTGGGTTTGATCATGTTCAAACACACATCCTTGGCATGGACTAGCAGATCATAATTTGAAACTGTCATACAAAATAAATTCACCATAATACAACTTTAATTGGTCCTTTTTCATTTTTAATTATCAATCTTCCCAATCCTCCCCTCAGGCCTCCAGGACCACCTTTTTCTCTAGAATTCATAAACATTTAAAACACAGTCTCATATTAATTCTTTTACTTTGATTAAACTCAGGAGCATTTTTGTTCACTTCCAAGAATATAACTTTTTTTAAAGTGCTACATACTTTCCTATGTAGTCATTCGTACTTCAGTAATGTCCAGTAGCCAGGTGTGATAGATATATTTTTGATAACTTTATTCACTTTAATCTTTTCTTCCATAGTTAGAATGCCTTTGAAATAGGAATGGCTATTTTAACTGCACTTCTAGAAATATCAGTGTAAATTGTGTTTAATGCTGAAGATATTTCCTACGACTACAGAAAATTCAAATAGAAAAAAAACTTTTCAAATAGGAAAACAAATAGAACATACAGATTTTTCTCTTTCTCCTATCCAGGCAAAATATAGTGACTGACTTCATTTATAGAGTAAATGCAAGTTTCTGTGGCATTTATGAACCAAGTTCCCTCTGGAGCACTAAAGGCCAGTTATGAACATGATTCCATATCATGTAATCAGTGTGTAATGTACAATATAGCAGGGGACAAGATCCCAACTTCTTGGTGTGGGGTATGATTTCATACCCTTATATGGAAGATTTCTCTCCTTATGAGCATAATTTGCCATGGGCTAAGAAACTCAGTTTGCAATTTCAGTAGATATCATCATGTCTGAAGAAGGAAAATAGCCAGTTCCTTCTCCAAATCTCAATGATAAAAACTGAGAATTTTTTCTTTTTGTGATGAAAGTTAACCCTAAACACTTGAAATTCAGTTGATGTGATAGAATATAAATTTAGCATAGAGTACTCAGGATGTGCTGTATCCCAAAGAATCTATTAGCAGAGAATGCAAGATAAAATACATTACTGTGATGTATGAGCAGCTCTGGGAAGTTTTCTCTTTTAAAAAATCATAACACACTCTGAGCTTCAACAGCTGTAACTGCTGAGAAACCATGAGGATTCCTTCTACCTAGATCACAATGCTATAGTTCAGCCTTCAGAAGAGAACTGATGTGGCTGCTGTTTTGAATTTTGACCTGCTTTGAATTAATTTGATGCCCCAGCTGAAGCTAAGAATACCATAATTTCAACTTCTACGGCCTGCAAATTCAGAAAGTGTCATTAAATCTTTTCATTTAAAATGTCATATGTGACAGCTACCCTATTCATCCCTGTAATAGTTTGAAGATTTTTAACAACACACTACTTACCATGAAATCCAGGTATGTTTCATACAAAACTGTGTTGTTTTATGAACTACAGGACACATGCTAGGTCAGATCATAAAGATCCTCTTCTAGCTGAAGTTTAGTCAAAAATTTTGCATGACAAATCATTGTAGAACTGCTGCTTCCTCTTCTAGATCAAAATGTAATGTAAAGGGAAAGACAGATTAATCCCTCTATAGAGGATCTGGTTGGCATCTGTTGTTCATCTCATAAATATACTTATTTCCATTAATTATGCTTTTTCTCTTGCTTATGCAACACGACTATAACTTTGATTTATGTATTAGGCTTAATAAGCTCAAAATATCTTTGTAGGTCACCGTGAGGGTTAATTCCCCACTCACACAGATCAAGATGTATTTAGATGCAACACAACGTACAGTAGATTCTGAAGTTACCTTCTTTTATCAAAAGGAAAATCTCATACTTGATCCAGACTCCATATCTGCATTTGGGATAATTATAACCTTTCTATTTATAATCTATCCTTCTGTGGCCTGTCAGTTACTGGACCATGTACTTCCACTTTGCTTTTATTGGACATGGAAACAATTTCAGCTTCCTTCCCTAAGACTTAAGATCATAATCAAGAAAATGTATTCACTGCTGCCCACATTCATATCCCAGTGCTGCAGACTATAGAACGTTAGAACAAATGCAGCATTATGAAACACATAAAACACATCAGTGTTTCCACTGAACAATGTGAGATTTATTTTTCTTTACTGAGTCTGGCAGGTAGAAAATTTACTTAGATGGAACAGTCTTTGATGTAGCCAGAGAGGCCAAAGCAATGGCACACTTCACTTAATTCAAAATCATTACGGAAAAATAGATTACTATATAAGAGATATATAACTGAGTTTATTTAAAGTTTGAGGCATAAAAATTTAGAGTCTAGTTCCAGAAAAGCTGAGAATAAGAATACTCAGATCTTACGACTGACTCTGCTATTTTTTTGGAAAAGGTAGGAAAAGAATGAGTTCTTGTATGTTTCTTTAATTTTCTGCATGTAATTCTCTCAGCTTTCAAAGCTTCCTACCAGACACTGGCTTCCTTAACAAAGCCTTATGCTATCTAATAATAAAAATTGTTCATTAGAACAAGGTTTTATTATTAAGAATTTCCTAATATGACAACTTATTTCTTACACAAATAAATACATATTGGAGAGGATATAAGGGGGGAGGAGATGCAAATTATACAGTGTAAAAAAAGGGGACAAAATAATTTTGCAAATAATATATATCATTTGGTTACAAAATCAACATTACTCTTGTTTGTTGTTATTTTTCCTCATTTCCATCTGTTGGAAGACCGTTGTTTCTCAAAACAGCCACTTCTTATAACAGTGGTTTGATGGTATGCTGAATGTCTTATAGAGCCCAGATTTCACCAAGTGTCTGATGAAAAAGCCCAGAATATAGAGAGGAAGAAATAAATCTTGGCTGCAGTACTCACTTGGCTGTGTTTGATCCACCACTGAATAGTAATAAAGTGCTTAATTTTACACACTATGGCTCCCTGGTACTTACAGTCACCTGCTGTGCTCAGCAGGAATAAAGACAGGTTTGGCAAGCACCCTGCCCTCTATGCCCTAGAGATTGTTCTTGCTTATCTCCATCTACAAAACCAGTTCTGCTGCTGCAAGGAATACACAGCTGTTCCTATCCTTTCCTCTGAAGTTAGTCTGTTGCAGTTCTAGTGGTGGCCAAGGGATTTCATTAAAATGAGAGCTCTATGACTGCTTTGCTACACCTCTGTTATGCAAATAGAGTATCCAAGAGTCATATACAAAGCAGTAAGGTGTAAAAATGTAAATATCACATGATATAAATAAATTATAGCAAGATTTGTCACATCCTTGCCTTGCATAAGCATTATGTCTGCTCCATTCTTCAGTGAACATCACCTACCCTCTCTATGGAGAATAGGACGCAGTGTCTGAAATGGAACTAAAAATCTTTTGACTAAAAAGTGAGAGTTTCTGCAGTTTGGTGTAAGTTTTCAAGTTTGCACTTATTATCCATCTACATATTCTCTGTGCACAGGATAAGTCTCTCTTCAGAGGTGATAAGGATATAAGAGAAAGTCTATAAATCGAGGCACAAGACTTCTCTCAATCCAGTCATGTATGAATTAAATAGGACTACTTGAACAAAGACTGCCTAATTTTCAAGGTCTTCTTCTCTTAGAGTAAATCTAAGCAAACATGAATTGGATTCCCACATAGTAAAGCTGCAGAGATATGCTTTCACACTCTCTTTGTTCCTTTAAAGCATACCTGTATTGTATTATTTAACAGAGTATTCAAGACAACCCAATAAAAAGTTAATTTAATTCATTTCCCTTGCCTTATACTTTGTGGCAAAGCTTCTGATCTACATTTTGTTGTATGCATTCCTAAATTCTTTTAAGAGATCCAGTATGTAATTACCATGACAAAAGATACTAAAGTCTCAATTACAATTATCACCTCTGCCATAAGTAATCTGGCAAAGCAAAATCATGCAAAGCAGCCTTAGCTGTCCTGCCTAAATTGCTGCTAACGGGCAGAGTTGCACCTTGCAGGTACTCTGAAGTACTGAATTCAGATAAAGGTAGGACAGCACATGTGGATAGAGCCAATTCTTCAAAAAGATTAAAAAAAAAAAACAAAAACCTGCAGCAGTGGACTCCTACTATCTAGTTCATTCCTCCTGATAGCCCATTTTTTTCCAACTACTTTGCCAAATTAGCAGGACCTATTTAAACTTTATGGATTTATGGAAATGTTATAAATGTCTTCTGATTACACCACTGTGACTCTTCAAGGTACAAAGTTCTGCATCTTAGAACCAAAAACAAAGGTTGCTTGAGATGAATGGAAAGATAGCCACAGATATCAGCATGTTTCATATCAGGCTGCTGGTAAAGACATCTTTTTGAAGAAGTGGAAAAAGAAATATATCCTTTTTTTCCTGCATTTTTATGCAATAATAACTAAAGACTAAAGCGATCTTGCAGAAAGATAAAAATTCTTGTAAAATTTCATTCATTCATAAAATATTCATTAAGTTTTTTTTTAAACTCCATTACATAAGTTGTCTTAAGGACAAAGACGGATCTTTTTTTTTTTTAAAAAAAATCAACAGCACATTAAAGCAACCAATCACTACCAAAGAAACATAAACAGCAACAACAACAACAACAACAACAAATTATATTAAAATACGATTTGATTATCAGCAGTGACACCTCTAGCTTTATTTCCTCCCTCTAAAGGAGATGGTATAAAATAAAATGTCTTCAGTAGTCACCAGACAGCAATAGTAATGATTAAACAAATGACGTTCAGAGAATACTCGCCCTTATGCAAGACTATTTCTCTCTACATCTGTTTCTTTATCATTCATTCCTTTGGCAGTTCTCATATTGCCCTGTTCACAGCTTCAGCTTCACCTTCCCATTTTATTACATAAACCTTGCAAACACCTTGCCTTATATGTACTGTGAAATAAAGACTGGAAACGTGACTATAATTTCTGGACTCATATTATCCTGTATATTTTAGAACAAAATGCATTTCTGAAACGGTGAAGGAAACTTTTTATGAATACCATGGACATTTAATCACAAACTGCCGTGTTACCATGTTCTAGTAACATTGTATGTTAGCCAAATGTTAGCAAGCATCAAATAGGATGTTGGTTACCTAAATATGAAGAAACATATAGTCTCTTTATAGTCTCTATCAACTCAAAGCTCTTACCTTTAGTTTTAATTACAGTTTCACCAATAGCATGAATTATACAGTACCTGAGCACATACATGTGAACACTGTGGAGGGTTCTTCTGAAACCCTGCTTCCAGGGCAATGTAGTTGCTGATGACAAAGCAAATGTCTTACTCATTTTGCTCAGGTTGCATATTACAAGGGAGTTGTGCACATTTTTCAAATGATCAGCTATTATCAAGACGAAAATGAGTCAAGATTTGGCTTTCTCACTGCTTTCTCTCAGTAATTTTTTATTGTTAACTACAGGTTCTTTCAACATTTAATCCCAGTGGTAGAACATTTTCTACCAGAATGGGTGGTTGTTCATTAGCACTATCTAGTAATTAATAAGGAAGAAAACAATGTTGGCTGTTGATTTCCACAAGAGGCTACATATTATATTGCTTATAAATTTTCTAAACAACCACCTTTTTACAGCATAAAGAATATTTCAGATATTCTGAAATACTCTGACAAGATTGATCAGATATCCCTCCCAAAAACAGAGCACAATTTTATAACTGCTTCTACAGTGTTGTGCTATCATTTCCATAAAAGTATTCCATTTTGTTTGAATACTCTAATGCTCAAAAGAGACTTATTTCACCAGTCCTCAAAATGCAGGAAGCCATCCACAGAACAGTTCTCTCCAGCTAACAATTTGCATCAATAATGCACACTTAAGCATAAATTAAACACTTCAATGAGAAAGATTATCTCCCTATTACTCAAGAAGAAGAATAGCAGAAATATGCTCTAGTAGTGCAAACTCATGACTCTGCCTTGAGCAAAGGTCTAACATTTTCGTTCAAATTATGATCAGGATACTTTCTTGGCTAAGAAAAGGAAGGAGAAAGGATTGGACTGCAAAGATTCTTGATGGAATATGATGAGAAGCATCTGGCTCTCTTAAAAAGAAAAATGTCAGTCCACGTTTAAACACAGATATTTGGTTAGAGACAATTGTTTCCTTTGAGGGTTGTTACATGGATACTTCATTTTTTGCTGTTCCCATAACACAGTCATAATCTGCTTCCCAATTTAAAATGGAAATGTAACAAATTTTCTTAAAAAATTCAACCAGGTAATTCTCATCCAAATTACTTGGTAACAAAGACAGGTTAAAGGCAAAATTAGCCTTGGGATAATGTTGAATCAGCCACATCCAACACATGGTCTGGCACAGCTGGCAATATGTCACATTGGTGTGCTATTAATACCCTCCCAGTTGAAAACTGAGCACCATGAGGGTGCAGTGCAGCACTGACTCAAGTTATAGCAAATAAGCATATGGATTTTGAAACATTGCCTAAACACAGCCCTGGGAACAGTGAAAAATATTCAGCATTGTTTTCCATTTTGATAAAAGAATTTGCAAATGAGTTTCAAGATTGCTCAAAAAATTACAGATTCTTTGGTTTATTTGGGACTCCATTTTCAGTTGACATAAATAAATTTCTCGTGGATTTTCAAATAGAACATACTGAGTTGTAATCAAAAATCTGATCGTGCCTCTTTACCAGGCTTTCAGAAGCCCCCTCTTACCAGAGAGATTTTTGTGGGTGCAGCAAGCAGGCTCTTCTTCATCAGTGGTGAAAGCATGTAACTAATAATGGTGACTCTGCCAAAAAAGAATGTTTTGTAGCTGAGAATTTTCTCTATTAAACAGTGTTAATGTGCAGTTTGTATTGATTGTAGTATCCATGGAAACAATTAGGAGACATTATTTTCAGAGCAACCTTTGTAGATGCAGCCCTAGGCAATTCCTCTTCACTCAATGCGACCCAGGCAAGTCAAAAGGTTGGACAACCATGCATTAAAATATAACCCCCAAGCCTGTGCACTCTGTCTGCCTGTTTACTTTCTGGAAAAATAACAGATGCACTGTGCCACTAGTGTATAGAACATATGGCTTAATGATTGATATTCCACAGTACACAGCTGTTAAAAGATATGCACTGTTCTCTGTTGAAGAGGGAAGCACTTCCACAGGAGAACAGCAATATATAACTTGCCTGTTTCATTTTGTGAGAAGACTTCAGTTTTACTAACTTCATACAGAACTGTAAATAAGTATCAGCAACCATGAGAGGCATGTTTCTAAACCTTGAAAAAGTATAATTGAACAACATTCACCTGAACTTTTGGAAAATTATTGTTCCTCCTCTCAGACTTTCAGGTTATTAGATACTACTGCCACCTGCGTTGGTGTAGTGTAAGCACACTAAATTTGATTAAAAAAAGAAAAAGAAAAGAGAGTGAAAAGGTCCTAACTGCAAAAGAGTTTGCAGTAGACCAAGACCACCTCAATCATCTCGATACAATGGAATCAACAAAGATAGCTTTGTTAACTTCAAAAAGCTGTATCTTCAGGACTCCAACAGTATGTTTAGTTTCACACATCTTTAGGGAAGAATTTATAGTGAGGTATAGCAAGTCATTCTGACTTCTCTTACATGTCCTGTTATCATTCTTCTTGCACTTCACCAATAAAATTTCTTCTCATGTTCTAAAATTCATCACTCAGAAGGTCACAGATATTTGAGATACAGTAGTGAAGAGAACATAGCTTGTACCTGCTACCTCCTGCAAGAAAACTATTTGTCTACAGGAATAATAGGCATCAGAGTATTTGCTTTTCACATACCATACTTCAATTGAAGGCAGAAATGAATATAAATTTATATATTTTACAATATATATTCTACTATGGAATATCTCACTGTTCAACGCAAACAAGAAATGTTTATTGTTTATAGGTATGTGATTGTATACTTTGATTTCAGATGTAATCAGTCTCACTACATACACGCAGAGAACATAATTCTCACAGGAGAGAAAACATTCTTGCAAGTGATCAGCAGCATATCACTCAGGGTTGATTAGATTCTTTACAATGCTGTCCGATACAAAGAAAAATCTTGCTCAAATTGAGTCTAAATATGGACTTTTTTACGACCACCATTTGTAGTACTCTGGGGACCAGTGAACCTTTTGTCAAGATCTGAAACAAAGTTTTTATTGCAGGATAGGGAGCATTTTTTGGAAAGTTAAGACACTGACTGAAATCAGCTCTCCTTGTTACAAGTGCTGTATTTATATATATCAAGAGATACACAACTGCATTATCTTATTAGCAGGATTTTCCAGGCATTAAAGGGATGAAAGGAGATAAATGGCAGTTAACACCATGTGTTACTCCAGGCTCAGGTGCTGATATGACAACTGGCTGTCATCTCTTCCTGTGTTGTGCTCCTCTCTCTGATAGTTAAGCCCATTTCCAGAAAAATGGCATCACAAAGAAAATTAATGCAAGGAGACGTATTTTCAGAAACAAGTTCAAGGATGGAAAGAAATAAATGTATACCCTACCTGTGGTCTTCAAAGTATAAAATACTAAAGAAAAAAAATATTTCCTGTTCTTATCGAAGTATATTTAAAAGTATAAGTGAAACACAGTTGTAATCAACACCTGAGCATTGCAAGAATGTTATCTCTTGAATCATTCTCTTCTCTCCCATTCAGTTATGAAGAATTATTCTTCGCAATTTACTCAATTAGAAAAAGTGAAGGACGGCCACTGTCTAAAACAAAGCAAAACAAAAAAGGAGCAAAGTCTTCATGCTCAATGGTTTGTAATATAAGGTGGTCTTTGAAATGACTGTATTATATAGAAAGTCTTGTAAATATAAATTTTATTAAAATGAAATAAGCTTTTATTTACATAACCTGATATTTAATAGAATTTCACATCATAAAGGAATAAGTCTTACACCACACACAATGGTGTACTACCAACTGAGAAAAACAAGAGAGCTCTTGTTTTACAAATTCTTGGTCACCTAGAAAAATAAAACTTTTCTAAAAGAAAAAAAAAAAAAAAGAATTTGTATATTAATGGCAGTGGAAGCCTTTCAGGAAACCTTTCATCAAATTCACTGAGGTCACTGTCTTAGATGAAATTCTGGTATAAGCAGTACCACTAAGAGAGCTGGTGAATCTTTTAGCAGAGCCAGAATTTTACATTCGCATTCCTGATGCATTATGTCAGGGTTATGATAGAGTTTATGGAAAAAGTTAAATCTTGGCTTTTTATCTGTCTGAAAGAAACAGGCAATTTTGTATACTATTTTCAGTCGAAATCAAGAATCCGGATGCTTCAAAAAAGATTCTTGGAAAACCTCGCTTCCAGTTACCACAATTTAAATCCAGAGTAATTTAAACAGTATCCACAGAGCTGTTCAAGTTTACACAGAAGCCACTAAGAATTTGATTTTGTGTACCACATAAACTGATTTAGCAATTATTACAGCTTTCCTTTATAAAGCACAGTATTGACGATTACAGCTTTCAGAAACGTTCTAGTATTCTGTATGGCAGATTCATTTAACTTGAAAGAAATTAAAAATGGCCTAGCATGTTGCTGCAAAATTGATTACCACTTTCTTGTAAATAGCCATCCAAGATAAATATGCTTCTTCTAGAAACAGGTGATTTCCAGACTCGTGGGTAAATTCCTATACCTTAAAAATTAATAGAGCTAGGTCTACTTTTGTATCAACCTAAATCTTCACAAACAAAAATGAAATGTTTTGCTCTTTTCTCTGCCCACTGCTTTTGCACTTTGGTGAAGAGAAGAAAGGGAGGGAGGGTCAGAGGAAAGAAAGGGATGTAATGAACAAATTCTGTTGTCACTGCTGTGGGAAAAGTAGTTTACAAAATTGCTAGTTGCTATTGTAAACCTCAGTGCTACAATTGAGTTAAAATAAATAATGAATCAAACCTTACTGTATAGTGAGATACTACCTTTTTTTTTTTTTTTTTTTTAATTGGAGTATCAAGCAAGTTAATTACTTTCTTTGTTTGACCCTTTAAAGATTAATTTTAAAAGTTTTCTTCCAAAAATTGTATGGGCTAGGACCTTTACATATACATCTCTATTTCTCTCACACATACTTCTTTCATTAACCACGTCCACTGTTTATGTATAGTTTACCACTATTTCCCCCCTCCAACGTGAGATGCTTTTTGATAGCTTGATAGGAGTTGGATTCCCTAAAGTTGGCTCCCACAACAATGAAACAATTTTCCAGGGACATTAGCAATACCGGGTAAGAATGCAGGTCTTACTGAGACCTGCTATAAGTCTTAAGCACTATTTTCTATTAGACTTTACCATAAGTAAAGACTATCTACTTAGATCTGTTTTTCATTAACTAGTAAAAAGCAATTCCCTTTTAAATCTCTTTTTTCCCCTATTACTTAGGCTGTGAAGTACCATGGAAACTCAGCTGCAATGTGGTGCAGCATTTGCAAGATCATACAGACTGAACAGGAAAATTTGACAATTACAGAGAACCAGTGAACCTTGCTGTGTTTCTCTGATATGTGTGTTTTATTAACTTATTATTTCTCAATCATTAAGCAATTAAACTATTCTTCCTGTTCTAAGTGAGAAAATAATTAACGGTTTCTCTAGTTTCAAGAGACAGAAAGAAGATTAAAAAGCTATTTTTAATGGCTGACGTAAATTGACAACTGGGAATCAATAAGGAAATGACAAAAAGCTCAGATGGCTCTGGTAGTTCACCAGGACAGTAAGGTAAAACTTCCCCATTTCCTAAAGCTAGTCAGATGAGTGGCAGTGAGATGTGATATATTTAGCTCCCTAGTCTTGGTGGCCAATGCCCATATGGATGTAGCTGAAATGAAAGCCAGCACAAGAACTTGAACGCTTCTGAACTTAAGTGACTCTAAAGCAGTTGACGTTCCATATTACATGGAACACTTGTTTTGTAATGACTGGCCATGCAAGTCTGGATGTCCACAATGTGCCACAAAAGTGACTTCAGCATATCTTTTGTAAAATGGAGAGAAAAAAGAGCACTTGTATGGGGAAACAGCACAGAACCTATTCTAAAGAGCACTTGTACAGGGAAACAGGACAAAATATCCAAGTCATAACAGCTATTTCAAGATGCTTCTTTGCACAAAATTCCTTAAGGTTCTGACCTGAATGTTCTCCAATGTATATGATTAGAGCTTGAATGTCAGATAAACCAACAGAGAAACAAGATTCACTCACTGAATAAAACAACAGTAGCCAAATAATTGTATAGTATGACAGAAATGTTTGGTCTGAGTAACAAAATGTTCATATTAAGTATGACTTTTTTAAAAAAAGAAATCATATTTTTAAGAAATTGCTGATACTCTGATATTGGTTAGTATAAATTTTGAGAGTGCATCAGTTATATGGCAGAAGGACCAGCAGTTGCTTTCCAGGCTATTGTCATCTCCATTTTGCTATCCAGAGAAAACTTACTATATTCTTACACATAGATCACTGCACTACTATCAGCATGGACAAAGTCAATGTCACCTCCTACTGTTTGTTAGTGGGCAAGTGCTCTGAATGTAATTTGTGCCATCTCCAAGAAATAAAGGTTTATTACAATAGTGGAGTAAATGAGGCCAGCTTACATAGCCTGAGGAGAAAAAAAAAAAAAGAAAAAAAAGAAAAAAAAAGAAGAAACGACAACAACAATAATAATAATAAAAAAAAAAAAAGCCACACAAAAGAACCGATCATGCTTAATTTTTTTCTAACATCCAAAATCAGATTTTTGGAATTAAGAGTTTGGATGGCTAATGCATTTTGAATGATCAATTACTGCTGCATTAATTTAAAGAGATTAAGAACTACAAATGTCTTTTCCCTAGATAGGAGCTATAGAATCCAAATCACTTCAAATAAAATGGCCACATTTATCACCTAAGTTAAAAAAAACAATAATAATTAGTGAGCTATGAGTTCAAATATGCTTTTATTACTCTACCCTCCTCATTTTCTACATCTACATGTATTTCCATTCCTAGTTCTTTACAAACATCCTTAACTGACTTAATTACATGTTATTGAGATAAGTCCCACAGTTTGGAATTCTGAATTGTCCCTGTAATTCCAAATTTTAGGTTTTAGGCAGTCTTCATGAAAGCAGGAAAGATACATGCAACTGTTCACAGTGCATCTGGCTTTCTCTGCATAGCATCTTCTTTCCCTATCCACTCACTTCCATGATTTTCAAATTTGTTCTCCAATTTGAGAGAAGATAGTCTCACAGATGTTACGCTAGAGCAAATTATCCCCATCACCAAATTAGTGCCCCTTATGGAAAACGGTACAGTATACTTTGACCTACATTGGACACTAGAGAATAGAAACAGGACAGCTGCATTATGAACATATAAGTTCATCATTATATATAATTATATAAACATGTAACTATTATCTAAGTTACACCTAACTAGACAAGGGATCAAAAGCTACGAAAAATAAATGCAGTCTTTTTGGTTACTCACAGATGACAGATTAGTTTTTGTTTGCTTGCTTTAGAGTTTGTGGTACTGTTTGCTAGTTTTCAATTTCTATATATCCTATAGTTTTATGAAACTGCTCTGCAGTTTGAGGCAACACAGTTTTTATCAAAGAAAGACAAAAACATCAATATGTTACATCAGTAACATATTGTTAATCATGTAGCACAGAACTGATCAGTTCTTTCCTCGACTGTTTTGGTTTTCTTTTTTTTTTTCCCCAAATGAAAAGGCCTTTAAATGGAAATCTGGTTTAATTAAACACACACTATGATGTTTTATGAGAAAAGATGAAGAAAGGAGCATTATCCTTTATTTTTCCTTCTTTCCATACAAAACATCAATATCAGAGATCTTCAGAAAAGAGACAGAGGTTTCCTAATCAGAAGAGCATTTCCCCCATCATCAATCAAAAGTAAATCTAACTCCAGACATCTTTATTTAGGCCATCTATCCAAGCTCTGTGAAAACATAACCTCAGTGCAATGAGAGATGGGCTGAACCTTTGACATTTCCACAGATATACATCAGAGCCTTAGAGATTTATGCGATCACTACAATTGCAATAAGCACACTGTTCTTATTGATTTTAACTTACATAAACAAAAACTGAGAACATTAACACTTCATTATATCTGGCTTAATGGTTTGCTGGGTGATCTTACAAAGCAGGCTGACAGTCCCAGCAATGAACATCATCTTCTAAAATACAATTTAATAGCAGTACCGACGCAAATATTCCCTTCCTCAGCAAACTTCTGCAAGCACAGATTTCAGAAACAGCACTAAAGTGAACCACAGAAGAAAGTATGCAAAAAGTATGCTGGTTTCTTTTGACCATTCTCCTGAATTTTTATGTTAAAAAAAATGTGATAAGTAAACCATAGGGATTCACGGATGGCTGAAAAAATCAAAGCTCACAAAGGCAAAACCAATATATTTCACACTGCAAAATAGGATAGAGA
This sequence comes from Tragopan temminckii, assembly GCA_028571105.1. Taxonomy (NCBI): domain Eukaryota; kingdom Metazoa; phylum Chordata; class Aves; order Galliformes; family Phasianidae; genus Tragopan; species Tragopan temminckii. The sequence continues at coordinate 9,109,951 of JAOWBP010004006.1, forward strand.
TTGCAGTATGTTTACAAATGATCTGTAATTTGAGTTTCACTTCTTTTTAACTCATTGAAAATTTTTAAGAACAGTAAGGCATGGAGTGATCTGACAGAGATAATCAATACTCTCAGAAGTTCAATACTTGAAAGGAATGCTCACTGAGAGAAAAAGCTAATGCGGTCGAGATCTTTCCCATGCAGTGCTATTCCCAGTGGAAGGCATGCAAAATAGCAGCAACAAACAATTCATCCTAATAAACTTTCAGTGAGATGGATGGCTGGCGGTTTGTAAGTAGCTTGGATTGCAATTAAGTTTTTCAGGCAAATTTCCTATGAGGATGTTCTGTGATGCCTGAGGCATAATGTCATGATGAGTTCTTCCATGATTTCCTTCTGGAACTACATCCAGTTTTAGGCACCTACTATATGGTTAAAAAAGAGCACTGTTTTTCTTCAAACCTTGTTTAGACAAGTTAAAGAAACAACAGTCTCTGAAAAGCAATTCGAATCTTTTCAGATTCAGTCACTTTCCAGAGTCTCCTTTCTAGAGGACAGACAGGTCAGTATTTTGTCTGACATTATGAGCACTTAATGTGAACACACGCCTTGACATCAGATGAAAATGAGTTAAATACTAGACACTCATTGGAAACTCTCTCCCTTTTATATACTGACACAGTGTCAAAAGTGAACTTAAGCCTTTAGAAAACTCACTCCAGCTATGCCAGCAGTAACAGCAAGGAAATGTCTTTCTCTCTCTTGTCAGCCACACAGTCCCATGTCATTGCATTACTTACTTACTGTAAGGGCTGAAGGGACAAGAGTTAAATACTGTTTTAAAAATCTTTAGCTGTGCTCCTAGCTACATAACTTTCAGCTTTCACATCACTGAAGAGAGTGATAATGGCAAACACACATGATTCCTGAGCCAAAGGGCCAACACATCTATAAGGGCGCTCATTTACAAGAGAGAGTTTGGTAGCAGAGTCCGTTAGGTCTACAGACGTGATCAGCAAGGACATGATCTTGATCCCACTGCAGCCACTGTGAATGCTTCCATTTTCTTCAGCAGGTGTTGAACCAGAGAATGCTCTGCTGGAGAAATGCTAACTATAAAAGCATTCAACTGATGGTGATCACAGTATGGCTGGAAAGCTTGCCAGATACATTTCATGATCACATATGGGAAATCTTGTGAATGAACTCAGATTCCTGTGAACTAACCCCCTGCCTGGGCTGTAAGAAAAATCAGAAGAAAAAATTAAGTATTATTGACTATCTTAACCACCAAAGTTTCATATGCAAAGAACAGTATGATAAATTAATGCTTTCTCCACACAAAGAATCTGGCATAGAAAGTAACTGATGGAAGTTGTCACTGCTTTTATAGCAATCACTTGCAGAAGCCAAAAAATTCAGCAGGAGGCAACTATGTTGCATATAGGATTTTTTTGTTTTGTGTTTTTTTGTTTGTTTGTTTGCTTGTTTGGTTTTGGTGGTTGTTGGTTTTTTTTTTTCTTTTTCTTTTCCCCAACAGGGATCTCTTGCAGAGTAAGCTACTAAGCTACAGCATTTTAGAGGAATCATACCATCTACAACTGAGATGGAGTGACTCCAACAGTCCTGTCCAAATACAACTCCACTTTGACTTACATGAGATAGATGTGCAAATTAGGTAGACTTCTACTTGAGATTCTGGAATGCAAAATCATCTGTTCAGGAATTGGCAAGTTCTCCTTGGCTTGCAGCTTTCTGTTTTTTGGTTTGGTGGTTTTTTGTTTTGTTTTGTTTTGGTTTTTTTTTGCAGTTTTTTTTTTTTTTTTTTTTTTTCCTTCTCTTCCATATTTCACAAAAGAGTAAAGTCCTTAACTTGGCAGCCAGGAATGCAGCAATGAGAGAACAATATTCTAAAATTACTTCTGAGAGAGAACAGGGAAGCTTGCTGCCCTGCATGTCTTTGACAACTAGTCAGAAAGTTTAGATATAGAAATAGCATTCTCTATTTATAAGAGGGAATAGAGTACAAAACATTAAAACAGCTGAATGCACTGGGAACTGGAAAGGTAAATACAAGTCTCAGGGAAACTAATAACAGCATCAACATTGTCCATATCATAACACAGGGAAGTTCTCCATTATGCATAAGGAAATGTTAGCCAAGTACCAAAAAAAAGTAAATATCACACATGAATAATAAAAAATGAGTTTCTATATAGAAGTCATACTCTTGGCAATGGGAATTTACATGAGATGTAAAACATCTTCATGGACAGTTGCAAAAAAAAAGTTGCAACCAGGTGTCATGGTGAAATCTCCCACTCATCTGTCATTTAAGGATTCAGATATTTTGTTTTTGTACATGAGATTTTTTGCAAGATATCAGAGTTGAATGTATACTGAAATGCAGAGGACAAAATGCTATCAAGCACATTTCACCACTGAAACGTTGTACTCCTAGTAGTAAGTTGGTAGGTGAATTAAATGAAAGGCAAAAAAAAGGGTGTATTATGCAGGAAAGAGAATGATAAAGATGGGAATTGGGAGCCAATTTATTACACTGCAGCATGATTATAACAAGCCATAGTAGGGGTAAACACAAGACTCTTTTTATTAAATTATATTTAACTGAAGAAAACACATGTAGAAGTAATAAGAAATACTACAGAGGAAAGCATGTTTGTTAGTCTGATACCCTATTTCCAATTGGAGCAATGCCATATGCTTCAGAAGGAATTAGAAAGTAAAAGTACTAATATGGAAAGTGAACATGAGCAAGAAAAGCTTTTTTAGCTTCAGAGGTTGGTTTATGCCTTTGAGTATGAGAGTTTTGATTTCCTACCCTTTCTGAAATTGTTTAATCTTTCCTAAAATAACTGTAAATGTTTGCTAGACACAGAAAAATATTATAGGAAATCACCAGTCTTGCTGTGTCAGAATACAGAATGACTGTAAGTCAGCAAAGAATTGCAGCTTAAGCAAAAATGTGATTTATTCAATGCGGTTATCTTGCATGGGACTTGAACAGCAGCAGGAGTTGACAAACCTGCTTCTCTGGCCTAAGCACCAGACAGACACAGATGTGCAACTGATCACCTTGCCTATGGCCTGGCAACTACAGCAAGAGAATGACAGCTGGGATGGGAGGCCTCACAGCCCAATGTTGTTTCAGTGAAGTCAGAAGAGCAACTTCACCTCAGTATCAAACATAGGGCTCAGTATCAACCCCCCTGCATAATTAACAGCAAGCCTTGCTGAGATGCCTATCAATATCCATAACCCAGTTTCACCATAATAGAGTATAAATCTGGTCCTCTGTCACCACTTTGTTGAAAGAAGACACTCTAGATCTATCTCATCCTCCTTTCCCCATTTCAGCCATGCCTCCTAGAGTAAGATACCCTGCCTCTGTTACTTTGCAAATCATATCCAGTGAATTGCTAATTAATTACTGGTAAGCCTTGAGATATTAGCACTAAAGCAGATAGTGAATTTATCAATGGCAATCCAGCAGTGATCCTTCTGGATTCCCTGGAACCTAGCAAACCATCAACTCTGACTGCTACACCGTGCTGACTAACCTGAAGTCTCAAACTTTCAGAGTGAGGTCAGAGAAGACAACAAACCTTTTTCATGCAGACCCCATACCAGATAGAAAACTGGAGCACATTACCATTCTTGAACAGATTGTCCTACCACAACCACTGTATATAAAAATATATATATACACTCACACTATATATATGTATAAGAACAAACCTTATTCTAGTAATGATATTGACCCATTGTTTCACAACTACTATGACATCTCCATTGGTACAGATTTATATGAGTGAGACATGCAAGCTCTTATTCATCACTGGCAAGACTGCATAGCTAATGGTGATGACTGCACTGAAAAATAACCAAATATTTGTTCTACCAAATAGTGCTATTATGCTTTTTGTATCTGTTGTATTTTTCCAAGAAATAAATATGAGGCATTACTTTCAGAGTGCCTATATGTACATTTGTACAGATATATATTTAATAAAAAAAAATCTAGGATTTTTTATTCTATCGTGTAAGAATGGTTGGTCAGATTCAAGAAAATTTCTTTGCCTTGATTCCAGAAAGTGATACATAATTCATTACTCAAAATTCTTTGTATGTTATAGTAATTAAGGCCAAAGAAAATGTGATAAATTTGACAAAGAGAAGCAGTCTCATTTAAGCAAAATAAACAGGGATAACAATTTAGTCTTGTCATAATTTAGACAAATGTATGACAATTTAGAAACAATCACCCTTAAGTTACTATGACGATATTCTAATAAAAATGTAACTAGATTCTTTTACATTTTAGAATATGGATATCCTTAATGTGGGACATAAAAACACAGGAGAAAGCAATATTATAATTAGAAAAAACATTAGACCTAATATACTGGAAAAGTCTAAGAACCTTCTACTGCCTCCCTCCTAATTACTGCACACATTCCTTATGCTGGTATATTGCCTTAAATAGTAATCCACTGTCTACTTTGTATTTCTATGAAGAGTGGTTTTCTCAACTGTAGATAAACACATTGTAGCTTTTATTGCACAAACCCCAGCTTCTGAAAGATCCTCACGCAATTTCACCAGCTTCCTCACTTTTACATTCCTCTCAGTTACTAGGTCCTTTATTCTGCTTCCTATAAACAAATCTTTGACTCCTTTCACGCAGTGGTAAACTCAAGTAAGAAGGATGCTTACATGAATTCGCTTGTCATAAGACATTTTAAAACCTAACTCTGAACACCTTTGTAACATCAAGAAAGAGAAAGTAGAACAGAAGCTACTAGCATACATAACATTCAATGTTGTATCAAGTAGTAAAAACCAGTTGTTGCACATCCTGTGATTCTCTACGCAACTAATCTCTATGCTTTCCAGGTGCATTCTGTGGTCCTCTCAATACTAAACTGAAACCTCAGATCTCTTTGAAAACCATTAAAGGAAAAAAAAAAAGAAAAAACAGAACAGGTTTTCCAGATTCTTTAATCAGTTTTTCTTTCCACTCTTTCAGAAACTTTTTCCCAGTCAGTGAATATTTGAAGTTGAAGGAATAGTTTATTTGTTGAACAGTGATGATGGACACCATCACTTACACCTTTTCATTATACTGTCTATTCTATACGAAACTAAATTATTCTTTGCTTGTCTTAATGTCAGCAGCTGCTCATATATGTTTAGTTTACATTGCTTCTTTAGAATAAGGCTCTTTCCCATACTTGCCTCTCCAGTTGCATTCATTTAATAGTCCCTCATGAGTATATCCTTTAAACCTCTTGTCTGCTGCAAGATGTATTTGGCATGGCGAGCAGACTGCATCCTGCTGTGCTGTGTATCATATTATATCCCAGCAATATCTTTCAGTAGAATCTCTGCAGCACAGCAACTGCAGAGGATTGTAAGCAAAAGGGATAAAAGGTCATTTCCTTTCCATGTTTCTAAGCAGTTGTTTTCTTTTTCTTTTTAGACAAGCTACTTAATTTTTAATAACCCAGTATGGAAATACAGTGCAATGTTGAAATTAAATGAAGAGAGACAAGCAAAATAGAATTTCTAATGAAAACCAGGTAAACATTAGCATGCCACATTAACAAGTCTATCTTAGAACAAAAAAAGTACCTTCATGGTAGCAACAATTTCTTAGAACACCAGATGAGATGCATGCAGAAACTTTATGGATTACTCAGTACATCCAGAAATGATCTCAGGACAAATGGTTTAGACTGAGATTCCTGACAGAAGTTCAGGAATTATAGCTATGTTCAGGATCTCAACCATATAATTGCCAACAGAGAGCCCCATGCAGCCCAGCCACTTCCTCACACACAGCTCTACTCTCTATGTCACATGCCCTGCCTGTGCCTTCTGAAGAGCCTAGAACCATCCATTATGACACACCAGACACAGGACTCTTCCCATCAGGTTTCACTTTTGCCAGTGGTATTGTAGCTCCGGTACTGAGCCATGACTTCTAGCTCTTGCTTGTTTGTCATGCTATGTGCATTGGTCTGCATTCAGAGTTTCACCTAGTTGCAATCTAAGCCACATTATAATAACAATTTTTTACTTTTTATTTTTTAACTCTAGTGTTAGAATTCTCAATTAAACAACATTTAAGTATTTCAGGCAATTAAACATAAATCTCATTTTTAATAGCAGTCAATAGATAGACAGATGTGACGCTGAAACAACTTTAATGTCTAGTATACAATAAGTGAGACTCAATCCGCCATAACTAACTTTATTGCTGCCTAAAGGCTTCTAAAACCTTAAGATAAAGCAGACGTTGAGAATAGAGAAAGTCTCATACTTTGCCTAGAAAAAAAGATGCTTTTTTTTTTTGTTAAATCAAAGTACCGTACTTGATATGAAAGTTACCAATATTCTAGAGGAAAATAATGCATAGGAAATGGATTCTGAGCTTTGTAACCATGCTACTGCTGTTATCTCATTAAAAGAAATTTTTGCTGATTTTAATGCATTCGGACCTCAAAAAAGGTTGTAAAATAAATCAGATGAAGTAATGCTCTCCTTTCTAGATGCCTGGCACTCATAAGACATTAGCAGATAGAGGCATGCTCTGATTGCTTAATTACATCAATCAATTAATTGCCAGCACTTTAACAAGAACATGACATGGAATTCCCTTTACCGTTATTGATAATAAGGGATAACAAATGCTTATACTTGCCAGGAGGAAAAGAGGATTGAGGTGTTCATTTATCTTCATTTAAAGCATTGTCACAGCCATTGATCTATAAGCTTTTTTTAGAACCAAGATCATGATGTTTTTAAATTTACGTAGTTTATAATTATTTTTAGCTAATACAAACAGTAGAGCTAACAGATTGTTAAACAGATTAATGTGTCCAGATGTATGTAAGATTAACTTACCAAACCAAAGCTCATTTGATCTTCACATGCTGTAGTTACTTCTTTAAGTAGTACGCAATTCAAATCATAAAAATTAAAGTATTAATGAGCCTTTATTTTCGTAAGTTAAAAAGCATTTAGGCCTCAATAGCAGATGTTTAAAAAACTTTGATTTCTTCTATCATATATATACATATTTAGACACATTTTCCAAATACGTTCAAGGTGAAGGAAGAGATTTGTAGCTTTAAAACTTCAATTTGAGCCAAAATTTAATAAAACACTTATCTTTACTATCTATAGACTCATTAATTGTTCATTGGTGAATAACACTGCATATAAAACAAGGTAATATTTCTTGGCAAGCAACTGTCCATCATCCAACGGCACTTTCAGTGTTTCCAAAGAAACACTGCAACCAACTCATGTTTGATAGATATCACAAGAAATGAATTGTAGTGTAATCCAACAGGAAGATAACATTCATTACAGATCTAGTACCTATGATGTAATCCTTTCAAAAAAAAAAAGCAGTAATAAAAATGCTACTTAAAAATACTGATGGCTAGTGTCACCTCTAATTTTCTGCTACAACATTGCGAGACATCATCTTCTTGTAAGTGAACATATGAAAATCTGTCTTGTTTCTGAAAGCTTCAAATCAAGGATTTACTGCAGTGCTCTGTGTAAGAGCCAGTGACCTGCCTAAACCTGCATCCAACAAGGATCTCTTAAATGAAGAAATATATTGGAATTTCACTTACTTGAACTTATGTCTTTCTTGACCCTGAAGGCCTTTGCTGGCAACCCTACCAGTATTGCAGTCATCCCTTTCTGCAAACAAATCCAGAACTTTTTTGTTCATTTTCCTTATCCCCCTCACAATGACAAAAAAAAAAAAAAAAAAGTGTCCTTTCATCAAATTCAGTAGTATTATTTTCAGCTTAACATGATACTTTAGGGTCACTTCTTGTGATCCTCTTTAAAAGAGCAACACATAGGTAATGTAATAGCTCCAGACCACTGTCTCAGTGTACATACAAAAGGAGTTCAGTTCCTCATAATGCTGGTTAACAAGTTGCTTAATCATTTAAAGAAAACACCTGCAGCAACCAGTTGTTTCCTTAAAAGATTCTTTGTACCATTACGCTCTGCTTCTGCAACCAGTTACAGGTGTTATCACATGTTGCAATGTCATGTTCCTTCACATCTTCCTCCATTTTCACACTGTCCTTCATCCACTTCCACGAGAGAATGTGGGGAACCAGTGATGTATCCTGCTAGTTATCATATCACTTTCAAACTTTCTCTCTTGTAGCTTAAAAGAACACTGATGCATTCAGTACGCAGCTATTTTAAATTGCCCAAGGACTTTTCTCTGAATGTTGTGCTCTTCTGTGCACCTGTCTCCCTTCATCCAGAATAAAGCTTTAAAAAAAAAAATTTAAGCATGCATGTCTGTTTGGTCCTAACTAGTTCTGCTTTTCTTTACAAGCAAAGACAGAAAGAGATCTAATGCAAGTTATCAGCTAAGAACTATACAACTGTAGGAAGTCACAGTATATCTGCAACCAAACAGATTTTTTCTCCTAGAAAGAGCTTTTCCCCACATACGTTCACTACTTCAACATGAAAAACAAGTTTTTGACAAGCTTATTACTTGTCTGTATCTTTCCTTCCAGGTAGTTGTAGAGAGCAATGAGGTAGGTCTCCCTGGATAATACTCCAGACTAAACACCATTCTCTCACTCAGTCCTCAGAACTCTTATTTTCTAGTCTCTTCACTCTCCCCTGCACATGCTGAAGCTGCTCAATACTCTTCTTGCAGTGAACCACCCCAAACTGAACACAGTACTTGAGGTGTTGTCTCACCAGTGCTGAGTACAGAGGGAAAAATGTGAAAGAAGATGACAGATGCCAGATAGACAAGTATGAAATTTACTGGCTCCTCCTTTCTCTCCTCCTTGTAGATTGGAGTCACACTTCCTAATCTACAGAAAACTAGGACCTCCCCTGTTAGCCAGAACTCCTGAAAAATTATTAATAGTGGCTTGGTGAACACTTCCTCCAATTCCTTCAGTACCCTCACATAAATCCTGTCCATCCTCATGGACTATTGAAACTTCAAATGACATAGTAGGTCACGTACAGTTCCTCATTGGATTATAGGTTTTTCATCTTGTTCCCTCTTACCATCTTCCAACTCAGGAGCCTGAGTTGGAAGAAAAGATATTGACATTTTATTGCTCTTAAAACAGTTTAAGAATGGGCATTCACTAGTTATCACCTCTGAAACAATTGATTACATCAAGATAGCAAAAATTTAGCCTTTATCATTGGTAATGTAAATTCTTTAGTGTACAAAATAATTTCTCAGTTCTCTTGTTATCGGTAATTTCAGTTTGTTTTCCTTTTATAAAATTGTTCTTAAGAGTGTTTTTATTGCATTGAATGTCATTTCTGTTACAATAATTTTCAGTTGATTTTAACTTTCATATGCATAAACTCATTGCAGTAAATTATGTCAGTGTTTCTACATTTGCATTTGAACTTGTTAATAAGTAGCTCAATGAACATGTAAATGCTTTCCATATTATTTATATTTACAGTAAACAAATCAACCCTATTTGAATTCTGGTCTTTCACTCAAATTGTATTCATCTGTGTAGGAAAGGTCATTCACTATACTTGCATAAATAACTGACAGAACACTTCAGTCTTTGCAAGAAATTTTTTGCCACATCTGAAAATAATTCAATAATTTAATTGATTTTTGATTAAATATAGCACAGAGATACCTTCTTTGCAAAAATACAGAAATATCAATAACTCATGGAATCACAACCACAAAGTCAAAATGTTCATAAGAAAGAAAGATTTATGAGTACTAACATTATTGGCTAGTTCTGTGCAAAATATAGATGAGTAAAATCTGCTCTGAAAAAACCATTAGTGGATGTCCATCAAAAGTAATCACTCTCATTTGGTGCTTAACAAAATCTAGATAGGCAGGTGAAGGTAGTTATGTGGATATCCAAATCTCCACTGAGGGGGCTTACTGCCCAGATAACATGGCATACAATACTCAACATTCCTAGTTACCTGAAAAAAATGTTTCTGTTCTGAATCGCATAGAAAATCTTTACAATTTCTTAGCCAGAGCTACTGCTGAAATAGCACTTCTCACAAATATCACAATCTTGTATTTGAGATGCAGCTCAAATCATCAGCATGCCACCAGAAACACCAGGAAAAGAAAAATCTGCTTATCCAACTCCTGAGAATCATAAAGCTACCAAGAAGAGAAGATCCATCCTTGCAAGCCACAAACTATAAGTAGCATTACCTTAAGATCACCAGTCACATTAACTCTATGCTTTGATGTTCAGTTTTGTGAGATTTGTGTTTAAAAAGAAAAAAAAAGGGTCTGTTACACTATTCATAATGAAAAAATATTAGTTATTAAATAAGTCACATCCTTTTATATTACTGGTTTCTGCAATAACATAGGCCATATAGTTCTTTACACTGATGTTTATTGTCAGTTTTATTTGCAGTTTTATGAGTATAACTTCAAATACTAGGTACATTTCTATGTTTTTTCAACACAGTTTTTATGTGATGATGCATTTGCTGAAACAATTCCTATTTCAAAAATGGGGATTCATTCTATCTGATGCATGTCAGTCAGATGTGACTGATGAAGGCTCTAATGACAGGTAATACTTCATGTGATGATGATGTGCATCTCTTATAAACACAGCACACATTGCCTGTGCATTACATACTGTCAAAAGTACAAAATGAAATTTTCTAGACTTCTCAGTGGAGAATGAAATAAAATTCCTCAGTGATGGCAGCTCACTATTTAAGTAGTAAGCGCTACTAATTTTGGAGCTATTTAGCCACGTTCGTTTGCAATATCAAGCAGAAATCAAGAAACTTTGAAGCCATTCGTTAGCTTCACAGTCACATACACAAAGATGAAACCAGAAGGCCTAATCAGAAAAGCCATATGTGCAGTAAATAGCTAAGTATCCTCCAGCATTCTGGCTGTAGTGTTTCCATCTTCACTGATCAGTAACTATTCTCCATATCCAGCAGTAGTTAAGAATTGGCAACAACTAGAACTGCATTTATAAACGCTTCACAGTTCTTCAATATGCAGCTAATGAATCAAATGAGAGTTGAGAACTTTGAGAATACAATCCTAAATACTTGATTTGATTTTCAGAAAATATAACCACACTGTACTTGAACAAGAGAGAGATATTGCCCTGATTAGATAACCAACTATCAAGGAAGACATAACTTTTTTTCTCCAAAAGAAAGCTTTCAGGAGTATTTAGTTACTGAGACTATATTTACTACCTTAAATTGCTGTGCTTTGAAAATTATAACTGCAGCAGCACTATAATAAAGCACAGATTTTAGTCATTAATTTTATGAAATGAGTAAACAATAGTTACAGCTGAACGTCAAGATTTAAGAGAAAGTTGTTTGAGCAGATGATGTTTTTCAGTTCCTACTCATCTAAGCCATTAGGCTCCCCAGTAATAACTATCAGTTGCATTCATCAGTCCATGAAGGTTATCTGAACACTGCCTTACATTAACACATTCCAATAGTCAATGAAAACCAAACATTACCTTCTTAAATCTTTATCCTATTTAGAGGTAATGGGCACTCTAATTGGGATTCAATGTATGAAGAGTTGGTATCTAAATAATCTTAGACTGTACTTTCCCTTTTTTCAGCATAGCGCACTTGCTCTGCACAATAGATAACAAAAATATCTGACATATCTAAGTGATAAAGTGCCATCTGTTAGCTACAACTCCCCTCTTTCAAATGTAAGAGGGAAATCCTTTCGCCTTTATAGTAATGACAATTAAATGTGTAATATGGTGAATGCAACTTTCTCAGCATTTACCACCTGTATTATTTACTCTTGTAGAGCCAAGTAGGTACTACTGAAATATTACAGCAGATTATAAAACTGCAATTATTGGAACACATTAAGTTTCCTTATGGCAACCCAATTTACTTACAATACAAAGGTATGTTATTTACCTCAAAGGCTACTTTTGCAGTTTAACTTTTTTTGTTATTGTTAATTCTCATGTACTACTTGGGTTAGATGCCACAGTGGTTTTGAGCGTGTTGACAAAAGATGACACACAGCATGACCACTATTCTACCACATAAGTAGGACAGATCTCAAACATGCAATGAAGTGAGATGCTAGATGCTAAGTGAGTGGCAGACACTTTTACATCTCCTCCTGAGTCACTCTCAGAAACATTGAGTTAAGTTGATCTTTGATTTAATCCAGCACAGTTAGTCCTATAGTCAATTTTAAGTTTTATATAGCCTCTGCCGCTAATGTCCTTCCATTAACAAGCCATCCCCTCCTATGCACCTTATCTTTTTTAAGGACAAAATCTCAATCTACACCACATCAAAAGAAAGGTGGGGGTAGAGGGGTGGGGCAGGAGAATGCAGTCGTTATTTTCCATAAAGCCACTTTGCAGTTAAAATATCCCTGTAATTGCTTTTACTGTTAACACTATATTCCCCTTCTCATACTCCTTTGTATTTAAATCTCCTTTGAAATCCTTCTGTACCTGTTATGGGCTGTGAAACTGTACCAGATAATCCATGTAAGGTAATTCAATTTGTTTTGCATATCTAAGAGTATGGTCAGGAGGCTGAAGTCAGAGGGTGATGCTCTTTTGTAGTGTGAAATACAAAAGCAGAAGATTAATCAGTGCTGTGACACGAGTCCTGATGAACATCCATTAGTAAAATTGGCAGACACTTCAGAAATATCATTTTCAGCCTAAACTGAGCACAGCAGACAATGCAAAGAATGTAAAGAGTCTATGGGGCTGTCATTCAAGGGTTCTGAATGCTATACCTCACTACACTAAATCATCACAAAACCAAAATGATATAAACTTGCTTTACACTGGCTCTTGCAAGTACCCACATCATGTAGCAACAGAAACTCAAGTTCTGTAGCTTTTTCAGAAGGCAACATTAGACATGAATATTTCTTTTCTACAATTTTTTTTTTAAAATATACATGCCTAGTTATTGTAGACAGAGGAGCAATCAGTACTCCTACATGGACTTTCCCAATGAGTGAGATAAGGCAGTGAAATTACCCAATGGCATAGATAATCGTCACAATGGAGTTACAAATTCTGATGATCTGCAACAAGTCCAAATGCACACACTTACTGAAATCAGCGTCATTCATCACAGCAATGCATCATTCTCATTCAGATATAAGAAAAAAAATATATCTTAACATCTTTCTGGAAAAGACAACGAAGCAAAGCAGTTCTCTTCTGATGTAAAGCACTGTTAAGTATAATTTGTAGAAGGCCAAAATATCTTTCTAGTCTGCATTTTTGTATACAATAAATAGGGAATTTTCTTGACCTGTGTATAAACAGACTGTTATTATAGGTAAGAGGCTGTCATTGTAACTGTTAGAGCAAAGAACGTCAACATACAGTATCTTTTAAAGTGAAAATATATACACTTAAGCTTATTTCTAAGAATCCACACATATAACAACCTACTTTATAGTTAAATATTCAATTTCAAATACATTAAAATTTTATTCTGTTCAAGACACACAAGTTCCATCAATGCCAAAAACACTTCCTCTTGGCGAATTTTCTTCTTAAGAAAAAAAGAGGTAAGACAACTGTTCTTTTCTGTACATATCTGTATACAAAACATGTACAGTCAGAAGCATTTGGATATCTGTGCATAGACTGTACTATTAATCTATAGTTCAGATCATGAATTTATTACTACAAAAGGAATGATGTACTTTAATGCTATAAGGCTGCAGCTGTGACACAGATAGCCATAATCACTAGATAACTGTAGACTTTCATCAAGTTCTCTAGTGTAAATAATGTACTTTTAAATTCACACATTTTTAATTAAAAGGAAGGTGATTATTCGTTATAAATTTCAGGAAGGTAGTTTTACATGCAGATGACATACCTAGAGAAACATTTGTTTCCTTTGCCCAATCCAAGCAATGCTATCAACATAGACCATTTCTTTGTCACCTTCTTCACTGGGTGCAAGACGAAGTACAGTGATTTCTCTAGTTTGTACTGCTGAGCAGCTGGCACCTGTGCCATGCATTAACAATGTAAGAGCAGCTCCCTGCCTGGAAGTCACTGTATCATGAGCTTTAGAAGGGAAAACAGAGAAGTTTGGACAATTAAACTTTGCAGAGAAGACACACACAAGCCTAATACTGTAGATTCCATTACTGCTGTGATAAGGCAAAACTGTTCTCCATGTCAGCTGCTAACAAGTGCTGCTGCAAGCCTTCAAGCGATGCATCATTAGTCTCCCTCTGCATCTTCCTATTTCCAAGCTGATGAGGCCCTAATTCATTGAGTCCTCAAGAGAGGGAATCACTGGTGCAGAGAGAGACTAAATTCTGGTGCTTGCTTGACAGCACTGATCTTGTGAGAGTACACTACTGGAGAAAGATAAAAGGAAACAGAAACAGTCAAGGAAGATCATAAACTATAAGTATCCTTATGCTAGAATCCAAATTTGGGGTATTCTAAAATATGCAGTGCATTTTTGCAGTTTGTCAAAAGTGAGAACTTGTAACAACCCTTTCTTAATATGAGTAACAACTTGTAAGAAGTAATCAGTCTTATGCATGTACCTCCTCAGTAAGTCAGTACGAGATAGATTTCAAGTTCAAGCTGTTTTAATGATAGAAACCCAAGACAGATGTCTCCAAGTATTTGTACTTTTACATCAATCTTCCAATTTTGTTGTTTATGGGTAATAAAAGGTTATTCTCCATTATCCCTTTTTTGTATATATTTTAAATATGAACAGAATTTGCATTAAAAACTATGTAAGTCACAGAGAAGTACTTAAGTGGAATTCTGCACTGTTACTCTATGTGATTTGGGGAACGCAAGTGAGCACAGTACTCAAGCTGTGAGTGTGAATGAGTTTATTACTGCTGTCAATGAGACAACAGCCATATTCTTTAATTTATAAATCTTTCCTGAGAAGTCTATGTTGGTACTGTGTTTGCTTCCTTCAACATTTTTGAGGGAACATTTACACAGCAACCATCTTGGTATAAAATAACATATCAAAATTATACTCTATTCTACTTTTACTGGAGAAGAATCATTCAGCCATAGGAGATACTGAGGAGAAGTATCAAGATATCAGAAGTAATCTTGAGTATTCAAATTTGGAAGCCTCATCCCAAAGAAGCATTGCAATTATCACTGTACTTTGAGTTTCCACTGAAACACTATTAACAACAATAATATTGTCAGAAGGATATAATGTGTGTTTCATTAGAAATTCCATTTGTCTGCACTACAGAGATCGTGGCAGTTTGTGTTAAAAATGTGCCTTAATCTCTTCATCACAACAAGGAGTCTCTCTTACATACTGTCACTTGTTTAAAATGGCCCTTTTCTGCTCGGCTTTTCGATACTCTGTGATATAAAATTGTTCCTCGTTTTCATTAAGTGCAAACATAATATTCTCTTTTGGTAAACTATTACTATGATTGAAACAATTTTTTTTAATCAGTTGGTGCATTTGATTTACCAAAGGTTGTGTGCTTAGAATTACTTTACATTTTAATTAGATCTGTAGCAATTTGTTAGCTAGCGCTGAACTCTGACGAACACAAGTCTCTAGGCATGTTTGGAAAAGCTCATGAATTCTCTGCCATTTGCCTAATGAGCTATCGGAAAGGTTCCATCAATAGTGTCAAAAAATTTGTTTAAGGACCCTCCAGACGTGCTCAAGAAGCTGGAATGAAAGAGGGCTAATACAGGATGAATGCCACCAGGCTAAATATTTCTGGAATGGTCCTTTGCTGCTGATAGAAGAAAAAATTAAAGGTCAGATTGAATGCTTGCTATTGAGGGGGTGTTTTTGAAATGTGGATTGTAAAACATAGCTACTAATAGCTTCAACATTAGCTAGAGAAAAAGCCACTATGAAGGTATATCTAACTATCATCTTCCCAGCCACAATGCAAAGATCCATATGTTTTTTCCTACTCCTAGCTGTACTCTAACTGCCAACTGCCTTGTTAACTCGTATGTAAAAATCAGATGAGGGAGGAGTGTCTCAGGACACTGAGAAGTGTCATCTCAACCGAGACAGAACTTCCAGATGGAGAAAAATAGAAGGGTTGCAAAGATGCAGAAAATTAACATCGTTCCTTGCTGTGGAAAGCAATTAGAAACCTCAAATAAGATCTGTGCCTCCCTAAAGAAGCAACAGTCACCTAACTGAACTCTGCACAGCAAAGAGATTTCATCTACCATACTAGAAAGGAAGATTCCAGCATGAGGAACTGGTGGTAATTTTCTTCAGACCATGCAAGTCAAGTAAAAGCTGTTACTCCCACAATCTTAGTCAGAAACACAGAAACATCTATGAATTTTCTGTCAAGTCATGAGAGAAAAAAATCATGAAAGATAAAGAATGAGAAATCTTAGGTTTCAAGGCCTGATGGAATGAACTCCCGCATCCAGAAACAATTTAGAGTTCTATTTTAATCTTCCATCACTTAGACTGCTCCCTTTGTATTAAAACACAAACTTATTTTGCACACCTCCTATTCTAATGAGACCCCCACTGCACAAGAACATCTATTTTAGATAAATATCATGACTGACTCTTAACATCTAAAGATGTGACTAGTGGTCTGTCCAGGCCCTAACTGCTGGCATTGACTTTCAAGGATGGCAATACCTGCTACTTGTGTTCTATTTTAAAACAAGAGCAATTGCTTCTCATAAAAACTAAAATCATCTTTAATTTTTCTGACAGTTAGCGTTAACAATCACTCCTTTTTAAGACTTCCCATACAAGTGCAAACCAACAAATAATTGTGGATTCTGAAAACATGCTCCACTGAGTGTTTAACTATCCTACCTTTGCAGCTCTGTAACTGGGTGACTCGTCAGCATATTCTTTCAGTGTTGAACTCAGTGATGTTGCTCAGCTCAGCAAATATTTTATTTTCCACCAACATCAGAAAAAAAGGATGCATGACAAGTTTTTCAGCATAAGATTTTCAGCATAAATGACTTTTTTTCCCCTTCAGCTCTTTCCTAATATTTTTTCCAAATGTACTATTTAATCGGGAGACAAAGTCTTATTGCTCCCTAACTAATAAATCTGCATTTATTTTTCTGAAGATTGCTTTTCAGGTTTTCACACTTTCTCTGGCTGTATGTCCTGTCAACTAATTTCTGTGAATGCTAGGAGAATCTGAAACCAGCGTTTTCAGTGTTTATGTCATCCTTCACTTATTTAGTGATTTCCTACATTCACAGGGAATGGAGGCGTACAAAGAGGATACAATTCCTTTCAGGCACAGCAGTGGAGAAGAGCTGATAACTTGCATGACATGGAAATCACTGCATCTTCTCTGCACATCTCTCCCTTCTGCCACACCAGTCTCAAAGGCTCTTCCCACACTGCTCTTATGTAATGCATGGCTTTCCTTTCTGACATGTTTTATTAGTATTCTCCTTTGGTGAACAACAGGGACAGACAGCATTAAGGACTCAGATTGAGATGCATTTGCTCCACCCACCAGAGAAAATTCTTTACTATACTAACGTCTTATACATGTGAGCTGCTAATAAAGCCAAGAGAGATAATTTCAGCACATGCCACAGAAAACAAATACTCAAGTTCTGAGAGAAGCCCAAAGTCCTCTCTATATGGATTTGAGAAACAGGTTGGAGAGTACACAGAAGGACCAGAACTGCAGTTCATGAATGCTGCCAGGGCCTCAGCTGAGGACTTGCCTTACACATCCTGTGTATTTGGGACCACAGGCTTTCCTGAAGCTGCTTCATACCAGGCCTAGAAGAAGCACAGCACCATATGTTCTTTGCTTCCGTACTCTTATAGGCATGAAGTTAAAACTTAGATCTGCAAACACTAAATAAAGTTATAATTTGAAGTGATAAGAGACTAATTTCTTAGCCTTTTATTTGCTGTTCAGCACGTCCCACCTGACATCCTGAAATCAATTAAGGCAGGATCATGGCACTCATTCTACTCTTTTTATGAATAAAAAAAGAAAAAATAAACTACTCAGTTCTCTTTTGAGTGCCTTGGAAAGAAACCTCTTCAGATTCTCATTGCTCTGCCTTCATCATCCATTACAGGATAGAGCAAATGACTGAAACTACTTGATAATTCCCCGCTGGCACAGAGTGTCAGTGAACTTCTGCTCTTTAAAGTAGTCTCTAGGTGTGTCTAACCTCACTTTAGGGTGAAAGTTAGGGCAGGAAATCTAGTAAACTGCCCATGGTAGAGTACGTGGCCCCTGAAGCTACAAATGCTCTTATTTCTTTTCTTCCTTCCTTTTATTTTTAAAAAGTTCACAAGAACATTTATTCCATCCTCTGAACATAATCACTGCATTTCATAAAGAACAAGATTCCCACAAGGCCTCATAAAAGTTATTCTCGGTGTTATAGCTCTACTTCAAAGGGCAAAAAAAGCCATTTTACAATAACCTTGCTGTCATAGAGTGCTTACAGCCAGGGCATACATTGGGAATAATCTGTAATAGAAAGGAATCCTTTGGGACTATCTGTCCTATTGCCATGTATAAAACAAAGCAGAAAAAGTGCTGTACACTTATCTGCACATTAAGGTACTGACACCTGCAGCATCAAAAAATAAAGGAGTAAAAAGATAGGCTAATTAAATGGCTATTTCTGAAGTGCTTTTCTTTGAGGGCTTTATTTTGCTTTACATCATGTCTTTTAGTTCCAATTGCTTTTTTTTTTTTTTTTTTCCTTTTTAGCTCAAGCTATCATTATTTCCAAGGCACTCTGCACAACGTTGTGCTGATGAAGTTCCTTTGAACTCCAAGAGAACTAAAATTCGGCAAGTGCAAATGCTGGGTTAAGGGTTGTGTGTGTTAAACACTGCAGTGATGGGGCACAAATCAAACCATACAGTTCTGACCTTCTCAAACATAATGGCTGTTATGCCCCAGGAAAAAGAGATCGTGCAGCTTTACTTTGATTATGTGCTTTTTTAAAGTACATATCGATAGAACTGAGGGGCTGGTATACATCTTCAAAAGCCAAACCCATAGGGAGTACCAAAGTAAAAATTCGCAAAGCAATGTTATTTTTCCTTACAACCATTAGCAATTTCAGCCTAGATCCATTTTCCCTTGACACTGCATAACCCTCTTAAAATCAGGTACTTTATTAATTTACATAACTGGAAACCTCCATCATTCTGCTACAGGACATCTGCTCTATCTGTACAGTACAATGCTTACATGAAAAACATTTTGCAATGCTTCCATTGTCATTACACAATTACTGTGTTTCAAAGTTAGAGCCACAAATAATCTTGCATTCTGTTGGTTTTTGTAATTTTTTCCAAGTAGTTTCAATTAGGTAAAATATATTTTTGCTCCTGTTTTTACTTAAAATTAATATTCAAGACTGATAATATCTCTTGGCACATCTATAAAGGGATAGAAATTCACAAAAGAAACAAACATGTCAAAAAGAGAAAACTTCTGATCAAAGTCACATACCACAGATGAGTTTTATGAGTAGTCCTGACCAAAACAGACCTCCTTCAAGAACTTCTGTTCTATCCTTTCATCTACACTCTTTCATCATTTTTTTTTGTGTGGGGTGATCCTCAACAGAATAAAGATTCTTGCCACTTCATTAAATATTTACTTTCTATGGATTATTAAGACTTCCTTAATGCCTTCTATTCTCTCCTCCTTCTACACAGAAAATAGAATGCTTCTGCTTGTTTTACCTTCGTTGACAAATAAGATTTTTAAAATGAAACCCACAGTTCAGTAAAATCAACATGGCAAGGATTTTCATCATACAGATTACATTAAGTACCACTTACTAACCATAACATCCAAAGCCTAAATACATGGAATGCTCAGGCTAGAGCCTCCAGTACAGATGTATAAGCACTTCATTTTTGTAAACACATTGAAGGATTTCACTTCTAATCTCAAGCCAAACACGCAACTCAGTGATTTCACTGAGCACAGAAAAGTTACACAACATTTGCATTCAGGTGCTTGCTCTGTCCTTACTGCAGTTATTATCAAATATTGCAAGAAGAAAAAAATCTTGGTTAAAATCCTTTGTTATCTCTTATTTTTAAGAGATGCACAAGTTCTCGTGGACCAGTGGCTACTGTCAAATGCTTTAAGAAAGAGTATGAATTTGCTGGAGACTCTTTTGCCTTCAAAGTTTTTTGTTGTTGTTTAGTTTTTGTTTGTTTGTTTTAAAGAGTCTACAGTTAATCTTCCTTTTGGCTGTTTTAAAAATCTCCACCAGGCAGATCTTTATCATAACACAAGTCAATATGAAGTTGACACAAGTTATTCAACCAAGTAAGAAGGAAAATTCACTGATGTTTCCTATGGTTAATTTGAGGTTCTTCCTGAAGAAGGACTGAAGTAATACCTATTTCAAATAGAGGGAGGAAATCAAGCTTTGTTGTAAATATTTGAAAAATGTTTTGAAAACAACAAGAAAAGAAAGGGCACAGGAGATTCACTGTTCCTTAAATCAAATAGAGGATGATTGAATTTTCAAACAACTCCGGGGGATAGAATCCAGCTGAGAATGCAAAATGAAGGAAGATGCAAGAACTCAAAGCAGTTTGTTAGATCTATTAGCACCTGGACCAGTGAACCAAAAGGAACACTTAGGAGCCAGAAAGAGAAGTCACAAGAGAAGATAATGTTTTGAACATAATCAAGAAAGGAACAGAAAACAGATGGGAATGAAAGAAATACCCAAAGTGAATTAATAAACTTTGTATGAAATGTCTGAATTTGTGAGGCATTTTCTCTCACAGAATAAGCAAAACAATGAAACAGATACCTCAGACATTTCAAATCAAAACCTATAGGCTTTGTTTAAGTTATTGACAAAAGGTGAATGGGATTTTTCCATTCTCTGAGCTCTACAGAGAAATTGCTTACTCCTTGAACGCTCCAAGTGAGGAGCGCTGAGGTTTTAATCAAGTGTTCACTCATTTCCACATTCAGAGTTCAAAATTAAAAAAAAGCAGCTATCCCTAATACAGAAGCCATGCAACAGGTAAAGAAGTTTTAAATCATAAAGCTGCCAGTGTTCTGCCCTCTGGCAGATGATTGGAGAAAAACAGAATTTAAAGCATTTCTTTGGTACACCTGTCATAAACACACCTCTGCAAATTTACATTTCTCACCCATTGCTGTGGTGATGGCATCTGACAGTTACCAGCTGCAGACACATATCCACATGACTACTGGACAAAATATAGGTCCTCCTATAACCAAAGCCTATTAAACCCAACTCAGAGATTTGAAATGAGAAAGAAGTTCCCTAATTTAACAATGTCATCTATATCTGAGAAGATTAAATGATGAGATACAAGCCTCTGCACACTAAACAATCACATCTCAATGCACAACACACTCTGCACCTCCAAAAAGAGCACACTTCCCAGTAAGTTTCCTGACCTCTGTGGCAATTAGAACAGTTACTTGTAATATAGGCTTTTTAAACAATAAATATTAACTGCTCCACCAAAAGCTTTTATCTCAGAGAAGTCTCCCCATGTAATTTCCACTTATGGGAGAGTTAATTCTAACAGTCAGAAATATTGCAGTTTTTAAAGGAGAACATGGACTTGACCAAAATGATCTGAAAAACAGAACAAGGTGTGTTTAATGATCTGAGCTACTGTTTTATACTATATTCATTTTAATATTACTAGGTGAATATAATAAAAAGTCAAAAGATAACAAGCAATTGTTACGGTCTCCTAGATTTACCCTTGGGAAGTAAAAAATAAGTACATTTTTGTGGAAGAAAGTATTATCAAAAACCATGGGATAGAAATATGTAGATACGTAGAGTATGATTATGTTCCTTTTTTCTACTGTCATTCACTTCTTTTACACTGTACATAACTTTTATTTCTGTCTTGTTTATATCAGCAGCGAGCCAAAGGACAGCTTTATTCTTTAAAAGATAAGTTTTGCTGAATGCAAAAACCATATTTCAAAGACTTGGCAGATAAAATAGTCCATAACAGAAGTTTACACTGATACTTTTTTCTATTTCCATAAGAATTCATTTCCACAGCAAATAATACTTCTGCATACTTTCAATGTTTATCATTTTATAACACATCTGAGATTGCTTACTAGAAGTCAAGATTTGGTTCTGGGACTTCTTTAAGAAGTGTTTTAAAATGTTTCATCCTATAAAGGTGAGCTGCAGATATGGACTATTTCCCTTATAGCGAAGACATAACACTATGACACAAGCCTTGGGACTTAAGCATATAAAATCCTAAATATTTAACAGTAAAAATGTAAGAAGAAATGTTTTGCTAGCCTTAGAGATATGAGTTATTAAAACACATACAATTTTCCATTAGAATTCAAAATATTTTAAAATTAATGTCATGTCATACTTCGAGAAAATGCGGTTTAGTGAAGAAATCGCTCAAAGAACAAAAAGCCACACAGAATGGGCTTATATTTTCAGATTCCACGCTTGTTCCCTTGAGCACTTTCTCCTAAAACCAGATTGCAATTTTACTCACTGTTTCTCTTCAGGATTCTCTTTCCTTTGCCCTCTCCAGGTCCGTAAGTGAATATATCAGTTCGAGTATAACTACTTGAAACTTACTGTCTGTGTACAGAACACATTTTTCGAACAAGTTTGTAGCAGACAAAGATGGGAAGTGCAGAAGGCTGATGAAGTCAGGAAAGTTAAACACCCAGTCACTGTAAAAATAGATACAAACAAGGGACAGAGGTGCACGTAAAACTGCCTGGCATTCTCACGCATACAATAACTTTGTTTACATAAACTTCTATGTATTTTCTAGTTGAACTTACATAATATAGATTCCACTTCCAGTACAGCAGTAAAAAAAAAAACATTTGTAATGAAGTTCATCACTATTCATATGTAGATCTTTCTTAGATACTTGCCTGATATTAACTAGGTACCTCGCTGTTTTACTGTTCTTAGGCCTGTCTACTTCTTATTAATACTGAGACACTACTAAAATTTAACTGAAGAAACATTCACAAGTTCTCATTCCCAGCTCTAATTCTGAATGTTTTTCTGTTAATTCTTTATTATTGGGAATAATTGAACAACGTTGTTTAAATGAAAACCTGTGTTAGCTGATGACCCCCAGAAACACAGAAATTCTTCAAGTGCTGTTTAACTTGATTTTCAGAAACAGAAATAAATTCCTGTAGTGCAAGAGGATGCATTACACTGCATTTTTTCATGTGCATTTTTTCACCTCATTGAGCGGTAGATGTCCCTCAGCATCACAGCAGAATTGGACTTGATGACCTTTAATGTTCCCTTTCAATTCAAATAATTCTATGATTCTGTGTGCGTTGTTTATTCCTTTGTTGTTTTTTTTTTGTTTGTTTGTTTTTTTTAAATGAAGTGACATTGATGAGAATACCTTTCATTCCTCTTTATAACCATATTATGAGCCCAAAGGTTGCTTCAGATCTTGATTGACAGTGTAATACTGTCAGTGGCACTTGACTTTCATTCTTATTCTTAAACCATGTTAGTTACAAATTGTACCTTTACAATTCAAGTCTTGTCGCTTAAGAAAGAGATAACTAGAATCCAGTAGCTGCAAGGCTTGGTTTTTTACTTGATATAGACAAACGTGTGAAGTTAACAGTTTTTCAACTGCCTTCATCATTTCCCAGATGCTAGAAAAGTCTTCCTAAGTCTCAGACTGTTAAATGTTATTTTCTAGTTAATTCAGAAATGTCTGTCCTAGATAGCGACAACTCTTTGCGTGTGTACGACTTTCATTCTATCTTGCTTTATTTCTCTTTACAGTTCCCTGATCTCTAAGAAGGCAATAGTAGTTTTTATCCACAGTTCTCAATTAGCTGTATCATCTATCTTCATGTTTTTCAATCCAAACATTAATCTAAAGGGTGATGAAAGTGCTTACTTAACTAGTTGTATAAAACAATATTCAGGCCTTGCTGGAAGTGAAATACTAGAGAAGTACCAATCTGTTATGCCTAAATTTGAAGTTTGAGAGGAGGATGCAACACGTGACACTGGCTGTTCCCTACTAAATGACTGCACACATATCGCCATTTCTGCTGCAAAACACGTGAAGACAGTGAGGAAAACCTTCCCTGAAAATAAGGAAAAAAAGAAAATCATCAAATGATGTCAAAATATAAGCAGAGAAAGCTTGCATTCCGTATAAGTACAAAAGGAATAAGAAATGATCCCTGCCCCACTTTATGTCGATATGCCCAAGAAACTTCTATTTGGATGTGAAAGTGACTTGAAAGCACCTTTCTACTGTTCGTCACTGTAAAACACTGTCCTCTTCAAGTAAGAAGAACAGAATACAAAGGGTTTTTTCCAGACACCGACAGCTAGGTAAGCCTGCTTGCTGTTCCTGGGCTGTTAGCTTTACTTTGGGAGTTAAGCATAAGAGGCCAACAGAATGCCTCCAGACTTGTGCACTGCTGTGGATTTTTCCACCTGGAAGACAGAATCCTGCTCAGGGAGGTTTCACTTTTCATAACACATCATTGCTCTTTTCTTCCTCTTTCAAAAGGAGTTAAAAATGCTTAGCACCATTCCAAGCTGCCTGCAGAATCTTTCTTCCCTAATTTTATTATTGCAGCCAGCAGGAGACAAGAAAGCCTAAAAAAACAATGATTCTGTTGCCCTGCATATCTACACTGAAAACTCAAAGTTCAGAACACCAGTGGTGTTCTCAAAACAGTCTGCAGCAGTATCTCTAGCACACTTCATTGTGCAAAGCAGCCTAATCATTTCCCAGTTACAGCTATGACACTGAGTCATCATTCATATCACAGCAGATTGAGCTTATTTTCACCTAGTTATACCATACCAAGCTTCCCATTATGCTACATCAGCGATCTCATTTGAATCGCACACAGTTGAGACTTTCTCTACGCTGACGCTATCTAGAAGGCTTCCCCCCAGTTTCACAGCACAGTATTTCTTTTGGCAATATCCTGCAACCATTCAACGCAATACCAAGGTTTCTGCCTCAGACACAAATGGTGTCTTAATCCCTCTTCTCATCAAAGAATGAAAGAAAACTCTGTCTATACAATCTGTCACCACGAGGTGATTGCAACTGACTTACAAGAAATCATGCTGGAAATACAGTATATTGCTTTGCTTGAAAATGACAAATATCAGATGATCCCCAGGAAATGACTTGCACTAAAACACAAGCATCTTAGAATCTTACATCCACAGCTGGACTACTGACTTGCTAAGGGTATCTTTTTGCTTTTTTTTCATTAATTTAACAGTACAATGAGAGATGACTCACAAAAATACTTCTGGAAAGTTGGGAGTCTGAATCAAACAGCACTTCTACATGACAAGAGATTAAATGTTACTCTGACCATCTATATTTTTCTATGTTAGTATCACAGGTTTGAAATCTGAATAATAGAATAGACTCAGCTCCTTCAGAGTATGAAGAACAGGATCATGCCACAGTGCCAAGTAGGATAACAGAAAACATTAAAGTTAAACTAACTTGGTTTACACTTCCACTCAGTTGTGAACTTACCCCGGAAGTCTGGATCTGGGGATATAGAGCAAGTAATACAATATATTTTATCTATGAATAAGCAGCTAGAGAACAGAAAATAAACAAGCTTTAGAGGTTCAAGTGACCAAAGAAAAAACATCAACAAAAAAACTGGCAAGTTACTACTCTCCTATCTTGAGAATCAGTGAGAAAGCAGAATAAAGACTTTATAAAAGCTAAAATGGTGTTGTCCATTTTTAACCATAAAAAAATCATGGCATGTATCTTGCTGCTGAAGAAGCCTATTGAGACAGAGTGATATGATTTGAAAGCACTCAGACCTAGACTTCGCTTGAGTCTTACAGAAGAGTCAGATTCATCTTCAGAGTCCACATATTTTCCAACATGGGATGCAAGTGTACAAATACAAGACAAAGGAATACTCTTGATCAAAAGCAAATTAACTGTGAGTGCTCATAGTTCATACACATGCATTTTTCCCTTTCGGGGTACAGTCTGCATAATAAAACCCCTTAAAAGACAGCTGCATTCTACCTATTAGAAAGAATGTATTAACAACAACTTTCACCTATGAGCCAATTCAACTGCCAGATATAGCAAGACCTTTATTTTGGTAGAGATAAGGGCACATATGGCATAGTCAATGAGCATACAGCTGTTTACAAGCCCTCCCTCTCTGAAGAGAAACCTACCAAGAGAAGCCTACGTAAAAATGAAGACAAACAGCTGCACGTGCCAGCTGGCACACAGTTTTAACCAGTAGGTTTTCAGCCTATTTCTAGATTAAATGGAGCTTAAAAAAAAAAAAAAAAGTATTCCTAAAATTCAGTAACTCCAAAAGGAACTTGAGTATTGATTCACTGCTACTAACCACTCCAACACCAGTCTGGCCAAACCAAAGTTTAATACTAATTATCCATTGAAGAGAGAAGTACACGACTATAGCATCACAATAGAGTATCTGAGTATCAATGGCTTTCACAAAAAGGTCCTTTGAGACTGTAAAACGTGAAGTTGTGTGTACAAGATTCAAGTGAAGTCAGAAAAAAATTTGCTCCATGCCACTGTAAGATGATTGAATCTCCACATACCTCTTGAAGACTGAACCTGCAATTATCTTTTCTTCTGCTTTGTATTAATCTGCATAAATATACTTCATTACCGTTTCCTGAATACTACAAGAATTATTTCATTTACATATTGTAGAACTTTTAAAACAGGAGGAACTGTCTTTCCTCTACACTGGAACCCACAAAATCAGTTTATGCCTGGGACAGAAACATTCAGTGCATTCTGTGAGATGTAAATAAATTAGATGATAATCACAGCAGCATCACCTTACTAAATATATCATGAGCTACTGTTTAGTGATGTATTGTATCATTCCTCAGTTTACTGTGCATTCCAAAGAACTTAAAATTGTTCTCAGATGCAATATGCAGGAATTGCCTCCAAGTATTTTTATGAATTGCAGTTTAAAATTATTTATGCAGATATTAAGCTGCAAATATATTATCAAATTGTAAAATATTGAAAAAGATGATAAAACTGAGAACTAAGAAGTCATTTAAAATATAAGGATTGATCTCCAGTCTACAGATTTTGATGGTGTAATATTTGTTTGGTGTTCATCATGTTAAAATGTATCTGAGGAAACAGGAATGTGAGCAAATGGATGAAAGAAAAATATCACTTGTTTAATAAGGCCAGTCAAGGAACTGTGTTTGCAATACTAAAAAGAACAATTGTACTGGAGCATGGAGAAGTACTTAAGAAGATTAAAAGAAAGTTTAGGAAGATATAACAGTGTTCTGCATTGCTGGCATTACAACAGCTCTGTTGCTCTACAGCGTACCTTTCACCTGGCCTTGTACGCAATATCCCCCACACACAAGAATCCTGGACTGGAGCACTAACCACTCAACCCACCCATGTTCTCAATTCCACCTCTCCATGCATTCGTTTTTACCCCTTTCTAACTAATGTGTGAGCTTCATTTTCATAATTACGTAGCAGTAATCTAAAAGAAGGCCAAAAGAGACTTTAAAATATTGAGCCAACTCAAAAAAGGTACATTTTTGAAAAGTAAACCTCATATTCTCCTTTGAGCTACATCACAGTTGCCTGCATCCTCTCTTTAATATTTCTGTTGTCATATATATATATATATATAATATATATCTCCATACATCGCCAAAGGAATTAAAATTTACAACTGCAGCTTCACTGAAGTTATAGAAGAATTTTCATAGCATTACATTTGTGTGATCGTTTCCAAGTCCATTGACCCAGGAATTCTCTGCTCCCATTTTTTCTGCTTATCTACTTTCCAGAGTAGAAATTAAGCCAAGCTCTCCATCTTCTGTGACCAAAGTGCAATAAAAAGCAACAACTGAATTTAAAATATTTATTAGAAGTGTAGAGAATGAGAAGAGAAAAGCAACCAAGGGAAAAGCAGCAGCAAAAGAGCATTGGACAAGGTTACTTTAACTGCCAATTAATGTTCAAAAATAACCTCAACAGCAAGCACAAACATGACAGTCATGAAAAAGAATAAGGCTGCAGCATTAATAAATACTTGATATAAAATGCAGCTGCCAGAAAGTAGTTTTTCCCCAGGAATTCCTATATCAAACCGTGCACTTCCCTCACTTCTTCTGAACAGATACTAAACATCCCAGGCAAAAGTTTGAAGCTCGAAGGACCCATCAGTTTTGAATTCCCAAGCAGCACAGTCAGAGCACAGCCTGTACCAGGCAGCCTGTCAGCATGCAAGTAAGACAAATGAGGCAGTTATGTACCAGTTGCCAAGATAACTGATATGAGGATCTACAGTCTGAAGATTACAACTTCCTTGATTGCTGTTCTGGTCCATTACCTAGCCAGGGTAGTCTTGTGCCCTTTTGATCTCTTGGCCACTTAAATGGGGTATTCCTTGAGTATTTTATAACTGCAGTAAGAAGTACTTAGCTCAGAAAGGTCTATAGGACCTAAGACAGAAAAACTATAAAAACACCAGGAACATCAACTCTGTGATACTGTTCTTTACTATTACCATGTTGAAGTGTTTTGAAGTATTACTTCTGCATCCTGCGATTTTCACATGCCAAACTCCTCTCAAAAGAGAACACGAACAAGCCAGTTCTTACACTGCCAAGTTTTTACACGTTTCACTTTAAAAATGGACTTCTCCTTTAATTGTCCTCCTTCTCCTACGTAACCTGATTAATTAAATGCTTCCTCCCTCCCCCATCAGCCTCATGTGTTGAACACTGGGTTGAATTGTGACTTGATCTAATGAGCCATAAATACTGTCTTTTATAATATATCAGCTTCTGCCTGTGGGCTTCTGTTACCTAACACAAACTTGCCTCATTGATATTCCTGCAAAGTCCTTCACAGTTAACAGTTTTTTCAACATTATTTCAGTAACACCTTCCTATTTTCAATAGCTGACTTCCCTAACAGTCATATTCATAATTAAAATCATATTATAAATAAAAAGTCTAAAATCCCACTCTATTGAAATCTTTGTTAGTTAAAAAGTGAAAATATTTAAGTGACAAAATGAGCCAATTAGTAGATACTGTGCTTCATACCAAAAGAAAGAACGTCCAAATATTAGAAAGAAAACAGTACTTCAAAGAAGTGCTAAGTGATTTAGGATCTCTGTACTAACTTCAAGAAATACACTTGCATTAGTTAGTGTTCCCTAAGTAAGTTCTCACTTAAAGATATACCCACATTTTCAAACACCTTGTTGACTCCTCTTTCTGAAATTGCTATTGGAAAATTCTTGGCCAAGGGTTCATTCTGGAAATGGGACAGTACTGAAAAGAATAAAAATCACTTATCAGAGAGCTTGAAATTGAATAGTGTGTGAAGTGCTGCAATATAAGACAAGGCTAGTAACATTTTATATGTTTTTATGAGGTTTTTGCTTGGCAAAATATTTCTTGCCTAAGGATCCTACTAATAATACATCTGTAAGCAGATAGTGGAAATGGGAAACAAAGTGTTTAGTTTAAAACAACTTTAGGCATACAAATCTCTCCCCTTACAGAGAAATATATTAATGAGTCACTTTGATTATACTAGCACTCAGTTCGGGCAATAATCCTTACTTCTGCACAAATACAAGACTTTCAAGATGGTTATGTAGAAGAAACCGTGTAGAAAACCTGGGCAACCCAGAAACTGCTCCTCTTTGCATTCCAACCAAATAAGAACATCATTCAAATTTTCTGGAAGAAATGGGAATTTTCCATACCTCCATATCCTCAACATATGGTTTGTGAATGATGTTTCCAGCTGTTATTGTCTGAAATATTCATTATGTAGCAAATAATAAATATTAACTGTTAATATTTAATAAGTGTTAAATCCAGGTATTTCAATACAAAAAACCCTCTATTTATAAAATGCATTGGAGAGTCACAGTATCTTAACTTGAAATTATGTTCTGTATAGTAACTAGCTTACTATAGAAGTTTTTACTCTATTAACCCTTCCAAAAAGTCACAGCAGCCTGTCACCTGACATCTTACTCAACAATTCTCTACGTAATCAGTGTGGCAGAATGAGTACAACACTCAAGTCACTCATGTTACATATCCCTGAATGAGCTTTTAATTAGTTGAGAAAAGTGAACACTCTCAGCAGAAAACAAACTTTTCATGAAATAGAGTTCTCTTCTCATATGAGGGTAAAAAAAAAAGATTACTTTTTTTGAACAAATTAACTTAGTATTTGAGTTAATATTTGAGACAAATTAACAAAAATAACAAATGAATCTCACGAATAGTCAATGAAGTATATAGCACTAAAAATTACAACACTCATACCTAATTTAACATTTCCTACTAGATTATAATATGAAATCATATTTAAAATATCAATATTTAAATGAAGTAATAGTTTAGTAGGCTAAAAGATTTTTCAACAGAAACTCATATACTCAGTTTCACTTTCTGCAAGCACATCCACAAACATTCATTATTCTCAGTATTTTAATTCATGACATAGGCCTTTAAGAATTGGCTGCAAAACTTTTCAGGAAAATGTGAAAATAAGAGTACAGAAACTGTCCAATAAAGACTGCAGTATCCCTTATTTGATCAGTATTTCTGTAGCTAGGATTCCCCCCGGAATGCAGAACTATGGCCAAATAAAGAAGAAATACTGACAGAACCATCTCTATCAAAATGAAATTTCACTGAAGCCAAAACATTTGTTTCATAGCATATATGGATTGCTGGGCAAAAATGGAAGAAAGACACTGTTCAAGATGAAACACAGCCTCAACTGGGTGAAAGTGAAATTCAAGTTGATTATTTAGAATTACATTTCATCCTGATTTGGAATTACATAGATGAAATACTCTGCTGTATTTCAGCCAGAGTATCCTATTTCAGATCTTTAAAGTCAGGACTGAAATCTGCCTCTCACAACTACAGCCATTTGGCACCCATAGCTTTTTTCAGCCAGCCACCATTTTCATACCAAAAATGTTCAGAAGCTCCTTTCCAGTATAGCGCCAATAGAAACAAAACTGTTAAGCTCCAGAAGATGCTGCACAACAGAACTCCATTTTCTTAGTATGATCACATCCTAGCATAACCAGTTAACAACCTAGAAGTGAAATAAAGGAGATAAATGGCTTTGGGTGTCATTTACTTAGAGTACAAAGGGTTCAGACTAAGCTATGGCCTTTGCTTTATCCACCTATAGCACACAAAAGTTGCAGTTAAAAAAAAAAATCACGAGGCATGTATTCACAGTTTTAGGTATGTATTCCAGGAAATAATATAGAATAGTCATAAAAGACAGTCAAGAGCAATGGTCCATGTCATTATTTACATCTAATTAAATGCTAAACCCATATATGGCCTTCAAAGACTTGAGAGAATTTGCCTACTAAAATCTTTAACTGCAGTGCTGCTGTGAGTAGAGCTAATTTATCCGCAGCTTGGGCAAGATAATGCTGCTCAGTTTTCTACCACTCAGAGACAAAATGCAGCAAGGGAAGAGATGGTTGCATTGATTTCTCTTCACATGGACTTTTCTGAGCCGTGTTAAACTCTTCTTTTTCCAACTCCTCAAGTACTCCATAATCAAATGAGAGCAAGAACCTCTTTCATCTCTAAACACACACATGCATAAGCAATGCTTTTAAATTGGTTGTCAAAGTAACTCGTGCATGAATTCTGCATCCAGGCTATATACCTGTTTTGAAAACCTGATAATACCTCAAAAACAAGTGTTTTCCTTGAACTGTGGTGTATTCACAAACCATTATACAAGCAAACATATTCAGAACATGCAGTGATTGTATATGTTTTTTAAAAAAGGCATTGAACTTTGCTGACTCAGTATCAGCTGCACACAAATTGTCCTTGAGGACTTTGTTTTGCAAAGTGTCTCTGCAACTGTTAAGAACACTGCATATTCTACTTACTACCATTAAATGAATGGATGTACTGCATAATGAATGAAAAAATACTGAAAAATTGGCTAAGCTTGAGAGGTGATTCTCAAACAAGACTAGAAAATTGAGCAATCTGGGAAATCCATACCAACAATTTATTTAAACTCAGTAATATAGAAGGCGCCTGACAAAGACACATACAATGTTAGAAATCTCCCTTATGCATACAGAAAAAGCAAAACACAAAAGAACACATTACAGTGGATTCACAGCTTATTTACTCTTCAAAATAAAAAGCACACCAAAACTTAAAAATCATCATAAATTCTGCCTGAGAGAAAAAAGAAAAAGGGGGGGAAAAAAAACAAGTTTTCAAAGAAAATCCATCCTTACAATCAGGATTTAGACCTAAAAGCTATTTGTTTGGGAGTTTCATTAAAAAAGATCATGTGGCAGATTAAACTTGCTTCACGTTTATTCACGAAAAGGCTTGGGGAATGAAGAATATATCATCTTTCTACTTGCACATCTTTTTAAAAGTGCATTGACAGCTACTACTGGATCACAGATGAATTTCAGGAACTGAAATTTCACCAGTAATATACTTATTTGTTCCAGAGCATAACTGTAAGATTTGAAATACACCCAAGTGTCTTGTAAAGATGTTAAGCTCACCTGGAGAGTTGAAATGGGATATATAGCAGGATGCTTATAACACATGCATGTAAACCTCTAGAAGAGTTTATCAGTCATTTAGTTAAAAAGTTGTGTATTAGAGCAGAATGGATTATGATTAGACCCCAGTGCTGGAATAAAAGGGAAAAAAAGTGGTGAAAAAACATTTGGATAAATTAGATGCATCCAAGTTGACAGGACCTGATTCAATTCACCCCAGGGTACTTAGTACACTAGCCAATTAAATCTGTGAATCAGTAATGACTACCTTTTAGAGCCTAACATGTAAAGAGAAGTTCTAAAGGTCTGGGGAAGGGCAGACTTTATGAATATTTCCAAAATGATGAAAATGTCCTGAAAAATTATAGATCAGCCAGTCTACGTTCAGTGTTCAAAAAGATACTAGAACAAATCACTTAAGAGTCAATTTAAAAGTACCTACAGGATAATAAAGGTGATAAAAAGCAGCCAACATGGATCTGTCAAGAACAAATCACATCAAAATGATCCAATTGCCTTCCATGACAGGATAATAGGCCTAGCAGATAAGGAGGAGGCATTAGAGACAATCTGTCTTGACTTCAGTAATGCACTTGGTGCTGTCCCTCAGGACACTCATGAGTAAACTAGGAAAGTTGGTTTCAGTGAAGACAACAGAAGACAAGGCACAGAACTTTGTAAGTACAGTAACCAACAGTTTGCTGCCAACTGAAAATGAACTCTGAGCTCTGGAGGAATCTATTCTGAATCTAGTTCTACACATACTTTCAATAATAACCAGAATGATACAGTAGAGAACACACTTAAAATGTTAACTTATACAAAGATTACAAATTACTGAGTCCAAACAAACTAAAAAAGAGGTGTTAGAAAGTTCAGAAGCCAAAATGGTTAGGAAGATGTCCAAAACATTAAGCTGCTGCAAAACAGCAGTGTAGAACAATTGCTAAACATTGAGTTTACCTTATGCCTTCAAGCAAGATCTCAGTAAAACTTTTGCTTTTCCTTATTCACATGATATCATCCTGCTTCAATGTTTATCAAATGGTCCTGTGACTGCTACTTCAGGATTGTAGAAAATGAACTGAGAGGAAGCTAGTATTATTTTAGAACCCATCACACACCCTTCCTTCTACTTTGAGACCTCTTCCAGCATCCTAGATAGAAATGTTTTTCTAAAGCATACATCACTATTTGATTTTATTTTAAATTTTGCAGTAGTGGCTGTGAAAACTTTTTCATATAAAAAAGTTAGAAAAATGGAATTAAATGATAATATATACAAACTACTGATGATACAATCAGTGTTAAAACAATCTGACTTTCCTTCACATCACAGTAGATCTTTCTAGTTTGTAAGGTATCTTTTTGAAGCACTGAGTTCTCACAGATTTTACTAGAAGAGACTTTTGATTTTTACTGATGGTAAAGTAACACTGTTACTTTAAGGCCAAATACATTTACTAACGTCTACCTTAATATATTTGTTTGAATATATTATGTCTTGGAAGACATAAGCACACTTCTCAGAAAAAAAAAAAATGCAGATTTTCAACCTACTTTTATGCCACACAGAGCTTGAGTGCGTTGCTCAGTCCTCACTCTACTTAAAAGACAAATGATAATTCTGCCTCCATTTGCCTCCCTGTGCAATCATTTCAAGCTGTATAGAAGTGCTAAATATTATTAGCATAACCCAAGTGAGTAAGATACAGAAAAAAAAATTGTTGCATATACCCTATAATATTGATTTGTTATGCCCTGCAGTAAAAGAAACACACTAGCTAGTTTAAAATGAGAGAACAGTGAGCAGGAGAAACTGACCATACTCTTAAAAAAAAAAAATCAGAAAGAGACCACATACAGATATCAACACAAAACTGACAGCTTGTCAGGACAGAGGGAAAAAAATACATGACCCAGTCAGCAAGACAACCAGACCTCCAAGCCAAAGACAGCTCAACTGGAAACAGATAAAAATCTTTAACAAATGTTCAGAGTGATCCTAGTCATTTGAAATACACAAATTCTCAATCTTCAGCAGGTTGTAGCAAGTAAGAATTTTATAAAGTTTGGAATTCGCAGAATTGCAGAGATTCCTCTGGAACTGCTGTAAGGGTCAGACTATGGGTCTACAGAGACCTAAGCAAAAACCCATATTTCAAAACAAACCACCACATTCCTGCAGGCTGACATCATTCTTTACGATGTCCAGCAGATCATTTAACTTGGACAAGTCTTTATTTTTCATCGTCAAAGGTGAATAGAAAGAGAGGGAGAGAGGAAGGCAAATTAAATGGCAATTCAGAATCGAATGCAATTTTGAAGTCTCATTGCATTAAAAAAAGTATGCTAGAACACTGCTATTGGAACACAGTGGAGGGTGGATGGTGACCTCTGCTAATGTACACCAAATATGCAGTTCCCATGTTTTAGACAGAGGGTCTTTTTTCTGTAATGGTGCTACAAATCTAGGTTCCCCTGTATATAGGGAGATAGTTATCACACTTCAATTTACAAAGGCATGCTGATATGTTCTGCTACAGCCTCAAGTATAGCAAGAATATATACTACTGATCAGTATTTGCTTATCCAGCTGTGAGACTAGAGATGGTCAATCAGAAGAGGATAGGGATTTAGTTTAATGTAATCTCCAAACCGTTCTGTTTCTTTTTTAAACCATCAGTTGTAATTCCTGTTTTAGTATTGCCCAACGTTCTTTTCTCTTCCTTCACAATCAGTAAAATTCTAGTTCTCGCTGTCTTTTTCTTCACTCTAGTGAAGCTAAATTTAAGGTATTTGGTAATAATGCATATTCAAAATTTCTACAGAGATTTTGTAGGTTTTTTACTGTTTAAATTGTCAATTTGACAACTTGTACAGGAAAAAAAAAATCAGTAAGGCAAGGTTGAAAAAAATCCTCTTCTCCAAGGACAAACATAGGTGACAGCAGTAAAGACATTAAAAAACAAAACCAAACCAAAAATACAGCTGAAAAAGGCTTGTGGGTAACCCAAGAATGGATCAAACACCGGAGAGTTTATTTAGATTTAGGTTCACTCCAAGCTAGGGCTCCAATGGGGAGCAAGCAAAGATGAAGAGCATTTAAACATAGATTTGGGTTTTGAGCATCTGCAGAAAGGAGTTTTGCATTGCTGCTTTTTGCTCCTCTGAAAAGACACTTTGTCCTTTTCACCCATTCACCCCATTAAGAGGTATTGAGCAGTACAATAACTGGAGCAATCTTTAGCAGTTTCAGCATGTGAGAAGAAACAACTTTATCCTTTGTACTCAAATGGAAGATCACCTTCCCAGATAAGAAAATCTGTGTAAGAAATCGAGGTTAGTACAGACCACAGGTATAAATTACTACCTTTCTGTACCCATAGCATAAGCTATACATTCAAATCCCAATATATTCTATCTATAGCATCCCCCACATTGAACAAAAGCTCAGCATTCTTCTTGCTACCTGACTGCTCCCTGCAAGTATGTCCATTATCACTTCTGTTAACCTGTCCTGTTTTATTTAGCACACAATTGCCATGGTTTTAACTCTTCAGATCACACCATTTCTAACTAGTTCCTGGGCTAAACAACAAAACAGATTTCGGAAAGCAAAGCCTCCATTGACCAAAATCACGATGCTTTCTTTCACCAAAAAATATGGTCTTCTTTTTCTCAGATCTGACTGAAAGGTGTTCAAGGAGGCACCTCATTCCTATATGATGTCATTGCTTAAGTCACTGCAGCAAGAAAAGGACTGCTGATTCGTGCTAGTTGCTCTTCAGGAGTCAGGAGAAAACAGAAAATGGGGCAAAACTTTTCCTCCCCTTTTAAGCTGCAACACGTAAGTATGCTAAATTCTATGCAGTTTCACAAGGCTGTTCTTCTTATCTTTTGGAAATCCACTTTGGAAAAAGAAGAGTCTAACTGGAATTCATTCCCATCCAAATTAGGTAAAGAAAGTAATGGATTTATGCGCCTATAACAGAAATTAATAGTTAATTAGCACTGAGAAGCACTCAGGATGAACAAAGCAATATCTGTTGACAACAAAAGCAATATTCCTGCTCTCAGTAGAAGAAAAGGCAGAATATATAGCATAATTGGTGCAAGAAATTTCATTAATTGACCATATTTACAACCACAGAAACTGCACTTCTTGCCTTCAAAAGTCTTTGCGAATACCGCTAGTCTCCACAACTACAGATAAAAATTAGAGATCCATTGCACAAAAAGGTACACTGAAGGCAGCAGTAGTTTTGAAAAGAGAAAGACAGAAAAATCGATCTATGAAGAAAATTTTACTTTCTCTCATTCTCCTAAGAGATTCAATTTTAAGGCATTTTCAAGCAATATCATAGATATGCCTTGAAAGAAAAGAAATGGAGTTTGGACTACATCCCTTTACAGAAACTATGAATGCACTTAAACTGATGTGTCAGAAAAGCATCTGTACCATCACTCGTGCAAAAGTGACACATGCAGAATTTAGGATTTTATTTTCCATTCCTGCAAAGTTAACTGAAACCTGTATTATCCTCCTCATAAGAGTAGTTAAGTCTCCATAGCAGAAAAAACCACCGAACACCCATTCAGAAAACACCGATGTTGAGGAAAAACTCTTCTTTCAACCTCTTTGACCTCACCAGGTTTACACAGCACATCGCTTTGTGCTGTTAAGTTACTCAGACCTGCTCTCTGCTTCTCAGCACTGGAGTACCAGCAGACAACTGCAGAATTCAGGCTGCGATCAGGAAAACACTGTGAAAGCCTGCCTCTGACTGCCTTGGTTCTGCACTCCTTCTGATATGCAGGGCCTTCCCCTCTCTCCACCTTCTCAAGCATCACCTTTTGAACAAGTATTTCTTCACCCCAGGGATATAAGGTTAGGTCCTGTTTCTGTGTGACAGGCAATTCACTTTCCACCTGTTCCTTACATGAAGAGGGGAGAAGGAACAGCTAACAACAGTGGAGAAATTGAGAGGGATTTTTAAATACTTTTTAAACTGAACATAATTGTCTCATTCTCTGATCCACAGGAAACGTGTATTCTCACCCGGAGCACTTTCTGTTACATGGTACAACACTAAAACCCCTGTATAACTGAAAATGTGAGGAAAAAAAACAAGTCCTGGTTGAACAATTTACGGGGGCTAAGGACATCGGCAATCAGGGTAAGGTCAACCACATATTTCAAGATTCTCTTAAAGCAAGACATTTCTGTAACATAAACGGGATGGGAAACAAAGCTCGTTACTGTCACTACTCTTTAATCTTAATTATTTTAATTAATATTTTTTGGGTTGCAAATACAAGGGGTTATACGCTTAGCAAGTTCAGTGTAATCAAGTCTCCTTCAATATTAGCTGATTAATCTCTGCCTTCTCTTTTCAATGACTTCATTTGTTCCAAGTTGGAGTTCAGCTCAAAACAACACGCTGTGAGAATAACCTACTGAAAAAGCTAATCCTTGTGGGTAATTAGCTTGTGATGACTTGAAAAGGAAAAAAAAGAAGCAGCAAGAGAAAAACAAGTATGATTTTTCTCCACAATGTCTTTAAGAAATACTGCAGCAATGCCAGAAGTCATCAGCTCATTTATTAAATTGCAAGTGCTGTCTTGTTAATTAGCAAGCCATAATGTGGCTACATTTAAATTTTTCAAGCTTACTCATCATTCTGCCCACTATATTTATTCTCCATATCTTTCTGAAACAAACACATACAAGTGTATGCATTTGCATGTCTTTAACTCAATCCCAAAGGAACTGTAGAGTAAGTGAGGAAAAAGCACAGGAAATAAAAGGTAACATTTTTCCATTGCTATCATCTCATCTCTGCTAATTTTCCAGGTACTGCACGAATCTGTCTGCCTTAGGTAGCAGGGTTCCCTGTAGAAGGGGAAAGAGTTGTTTCAGAAACAGTAGTTTCAAGCACGTCATCGGGACAGAGAAAAGAATAATTAGAATTTCACACTGAGAAGGGCACAAAGATGATTCTTTTTTCCTTCCTTCAGTCCTCTGGGACGCTCCATGTAACCCAGAGTAAATGGTTCCCATGCCCAAAGGTGTTGGACTGTTTAGCATGAAGACACACCTCAAAACCAGAAAAGAAGAACTTCCAGGAAAACGGAGTAATGGCAAATAAGGAATAAAACAGATTCTTCATCTATTAGATAGATGTGCACAATGGGGAAAAAAAAAAGAGGAAAAGAGATTAGTGCTATCAGAACAGAAAAAAAAAACCTATAAAGAATGGTAAAATAGGCTTGTTTGAAAGAAAACCTCTCCTCATTCTCCTCCCTCCTTTCTAGTTCACAATGAAGGTCCTTTGAGCAAAAAGTGAAATAGAATCCAAAGACACCAATATAAAAAACTGACAGAAAGGCCAGGGCCAGAACAACAGCTTGAAGAGGATCAGAGGATAAAGGAAAAGTAATGGCAATGTATTAGTGGAACAGCAAAATAAAGGAAGATCAAATAAGATGTCTATGGTTTGTAATTAGAACTGGATATTTCCTGGAGGTGTTGCTGCTAAAAGCAAGGAAAATATTTAGCTGCTTCTAGCATCACTAATATTCCCTGAAACAGCATAAGACAAACCTCCAGCATTCTCACATTCAGGGAGAATACAGTAGTTTTCAGCTGATTTTAACACTCATTTGATGAGCTGCATCTCAGAGCATATGCATAGGCTGTCTTTTGGTGCTGTGATTCTCACTGCATAATGGGCTTACATTTAAGTGGAATACTCCACATATTTTAATAAAATCCTTACAGATAAAACAGGTGACCAACATCTATTGAAATTAACAGAACAGTTCTTATCATTTAATTATCAAAGCAGAATGTTTAAATACAGATGTAAATCATCATTATTGCATTTTTCAGATTATTTTTTTTCCTTTTTAAACATTTTCAGAGATGTATGTTTCCATAGTATTTCACTATAGAAAATACTTACAACTAATCAAAATAAGAGATGAGAAAAAAATGCACTTCCCCCCCAATACAGAATGATATTTATAGAAAAAGGAGTAATGGCAAACACAAAAAGAGGTATAAAAAAGGCAAAGGAAGATCTTAAGAAAAATATCAGTAATCCATATGATGAAGGTCAGAATGTAAAATCAGCTTTGATGTTCGGATCTCATCTCTGTCAATCACAGAAGGGGCATGGGCAAATATCTATATGATAAACAATACTGATTTAATTTCAATATGCAGCATCAATCAAAAAAAAACAAAAAAAGAAATGCACTGAACCTCTACCAGCTATTTCAAAGTAGTTTCAGAGCTGATTAGATATTCCTTTTGTGTTCTCATTGACAGGAAGATGTAAAAGCTACTCGCTTGCACTGAAGTCACACCATACTCCTCAGATCTCTCATGAACATTTTGTAATAATCTTAGTTACTCTGTGCCTTAGAACAAATCACTTTTGTGCAGTTTTTCGGATTATTTCCTAAGTGGACAATAAAATTCAAAATACTGAATTGTTACAATCTATAGAAAAAAGCCAACTACTGACATAATATACACAAAGTTGTATTAGCTATTTTCTTGAGTATATAGATTCTCATCCTAGAGTTCTAAATGTTCAGCAAGCATTCATTTCTT
This sequence comes from Tragopan temminckii, assembly GCA_028571105.1. Classification (NCBI taxonomy): domain Eukaryota; kingdom Metazoa; phylum Chordata; class Aves; order Galliformes; family Phasianidae; genus Tragopan; species Tragopan temminckii. The sequence goes on from JAOWBP010004006.1 coordinate 9,150,251, forward strand.
CATCACCTCAACTAAAATAGAAGAACTTGAAAACTTTACTACAAATGAAATTTTAAATGAAGACAAGTGTTAAATCAGTTCTATAAAGCAGAACAATTAAAACATACAGAGAATGTTAAAATATTAAAGGAATAAAATTTAAATCATAATTCCTCACAACACAGTCCTGCACTCATTTTTCACCTAAATCTTAATTCCTCTTTCTTATCCTTCTATGGTGGCTATCAATGGGGAATGCATTAAGAATCTGAGGTCCCTCTGTGGTTCACAGGCTGGAGGGAGAAGTTTTTTATCCCCCTCAACAGGGAGTCTTGCACCTTCAATCACAGTGTAGCCCAAAGCACCTATCATCAGAAAGTCAAGTTATTGGATCAAAAGAAAATATTAACCAATTGGACTCCATAGATAACAAGTAAGCTAAACAGTATTTATCTGTCCACAGGACAGAAATTTTAAGATCTATTCTCTCAGATCAATATAAGATGTCAGAGGTCTCAGCCCTTTTTGCACATAGTTCATGCACAACAATCTAAACTGGAAATGCCATATTCCTTCATGGCACTGCTCATGCATCGCCTTCCTCTCTCAAATATCACACTGAGAGCAGAGAAGACCAGCCTGTATTGTTAACTTCTGTTCTTGCAGATCTCTACAAAAGATTCACATCTTTTGTGATTGTCACCTTTCACATCGAAAGCTTATTTCTTCATAAAAGGATAAGTTATATTCATGGTGCCTTTGAGAGTAGAAAGGAAAACACCTTTGAAAAAGCACAAGAGACTGGCCTGGCCAGTGTATTTCTGTTAGCTCACCATGACAAATTTACTGTTGTTAGATAAGTTACATTTCAGACCTTGGGTCAAGAAAATGAGTTAATTTTTTAACGTATACTGCCTGTTCCCACAGTCAAAGAACATCTAAGTATGTAACAACAACATTGGGGAAAAAAATTTCCATCATACAGAGCATTAATTTCATGTCTTCTATGAAAACAGCCTTTCAGGAAGGCTTTCCTAATGAAGATTCAACTTGTACTTGAGACTCTGGGCCACACAGCAACAAAAAATAATGGAATATTGGTGGGAAGGTTCAACATCTACTGCCAAACCACCAACACCTACCTCTGACATCACAGACCAACATAATAAAACAGGAGACATTACTTTCAAGATACTCCTGCTAACTATATTTCAGTTACAGTAAGCACGCTACCGAGTCACAATTTATTTCTGTAGCTGATAAGGTAATTTCAAAGCATTTGTAAAACAGCTATCGTATAGACATTTAGAGACTTAGATTTAATATTTTCCTTTTTCTCCTATCCTGAGACACAAAGCACCTTCAAAAAAATAAAGACAATACCAAATATGAAATTTGGTCTTTTTTTTTTTTAAACTATGATCAAAAAGGAAGCACTGAGACAAGAGTTAACTTTATATAAAAATTCCCTAGGAAAAACTATTTCAAGACTACCTGTAATGTTAAGAATGAAGTCTGAACGGCTACTGTTACACCAAATAACTCAAGGGAACGCACAAAGGATTGACAAAGCAAAAATATATGGGTAGTAATTACGAAAGGAAACAAGAGATACAATAAACATGACTGTACGCACATCTGTTCCAGCAGGAATAACAGCACTTTCTCAGTGCCTTAAACAGCAGATGGTGTGGGACTGCAAGGATTCCCTCAAATATTCAAGTTCTAGCCAGCTCGGTTTATAGCTCAAAAAGCTTTTACCTAATTTGCCTTTCAGCTTCTTGAAAGCAACAGGCAGCGGAAAGTCCCTCAAAAAAAAAATAACTCAGGTTTCCAGGTTGATCCCAGCTCTTCAACCATTTAGAATGGTAGCAGAGTATATAGCCTATTGTATACTGACATCTGGAAAAAACATGACTGGGACTTTTTTTCCTCATATGTTATTCTCTTCTTTGTTGGCTTCCATTTACACTTGGTACAAAATTCATTAATAAATGATATTGTACTAAAGTTTGGTGATGAATCATCAAAATAATGGCCATATTACTTCCCATTATTTTCACCATAAACTTTTGTTTCTCGTATTTTGTTTCTTCTTCGCTTCAGAATTTTCTTCTTTTCAGTCATTCTGATTCAGTCACTCTGTGAATTACTGAGTTTCCCATTCACTGGGCAACATCTATCATCTTTTGCAGCTAGAATTCCCATTGTTCACAGTGCAGACATGCTGCTACTTGAGTTGCTATGCTCCAATTCAATTCCCGTGGATCACAGTGAAATACAGAAGCGGAGCAATAATGATATGAAGAATTTCCGTAATCACGTTATTGCAGCAATATTATCTGTATCTCCTAAACTGTGCTGCAAACTTTTGTCTCAGTAGTGCTTTTTATGCCTTCCTGTTTCCACATAAAATTGGTTCATGTTATTCAAAATCTCCTGTTTCAAAGCAGAAATCAGCCTAAAACAGTAACATGCTGGGGGCAATCTGTCAGGCTACTTCTGCTCATCTCTAATAGATTTGGTTCTGGACATAGCTTGAAAAAGAATGCTACAGTGCATACGGCATTACATTTAACCAAGCAGACATTCTTGTATCTGTAGTAAGAACACAGCTTACAGCATATTAACAGGCTTGTAAGACAGAAGGAAGATTTAGAACCCCATCAAGTCTCATGATAACAAGAATTCCTCCTCCTCTGGTTTCACTGCAGAAATAGAGTTCACAGCAAGTCCTCATTATCTTCTATTTATCCCTTATGACACTGAAGTCTGTGTTTTCTGTGCTCCGATTTCTCACTTCCTACTACACAGATTTTAACTTATAGAAATACAGAAACCTAGGAAGACACTTGAAAGAACAGTATCCAGGCAGTGACAGATCAACACTGCGCTTTTAATGATAGCAGAGAATCTGTCTTACAAAGACAAATTCCTAGAAGGATGAACAATTTTAAGAACGACAGCAACAAAAGAAAGATCCATGACCCTGCATCTTGCCGAGACTGTACAATAGGACTGAGTGGCAAAACAAGCTACCTAATTGTTTGTTCTGCTGCAAAAATTTTTTTGTCTTGTCCTGTTGCATAATAGATAGAACTTTAATATAAGTAGATGTATTGTCCCATATATTAATATATAAGACAATATAGTGATCCTTAGAAAATACCTCAGTACAACTTCAAAATCCATGAATGACCACACCTACACAATACAGATGACAACATTGCAATGAACAGAACAACATCTACAGAACAAAAAATAATTTTTGTGGGAATTACTTAATGATCACTTCACCATTTACAGTTTTAGCAATTAAAAGGAAATTCCTTCCAGAACGATAGCTGGTCAAAATGTCAACATTTACTGGAATTACTCTATACCGAAAGACTAACAGGAAATATCTGCATGCCCATAATGGCATAATTGTCTTTCAGGCTTATTCTGCAGTTTATATCATGGCATAGCGATTTTTCAAAGGTTTATAGCATATTATGAATAAAGAAAATTGTACAAGACAAGTCCCTCTAGAGTACTTAGTAAACCTACTTTTACTTTCTTTTTTTCCTAAGAACATTTAGTAACATGTAGAGGGTCATCTTTCACTTCTTACTTTAGAAGAAAAAGATACTACTTCTCCTTAATGGTCTTGCATCCTTGAAATCACAGCAGTTTCCCATGAAAATTATTATATGAATCCAGCAGCCTAACAGATACATAATTCCTAACCACCTTAAGCACATCCACTTGTGAAGCTATCCTAAATTCCTGCTGAGAAACGCATGGCCCCTAGTAATTTTTTACATCCACACATCACAGTCTAATCTTTGGAAGGTTTTCTTGCATAAATTTAATGTATATTAGGCAGATATCGCCATAAACAGGTTAGGAAAACTGGATGACATCAAAAATTTCTTGCCCAAACAATATTATTGTGGCATTTCAGTGAAACTTACAAACAAGCTAATTAAACAGCTTGTCTAACTTCTAAATATATGTGCTAGTTTTTGAAATAAAAGAAGATTCCTTCTTTATTAAAGCACTAAAAACAGTGTCCATAAGGAATCTAAAGCATGTTCCAGAGCCAGTAATACAGAACCTGTGCATCAATCAACACCTGGGGATACTGTATTATTGAAAGAATAGTTTATGTAACTTAAAACAGTCAGTAATCTCATATGTAAAAAGATTTCGTTCCTCATCACTTCAAAGTTAACATAAGTTAACAGTATCTCTGTTCTTGTCCCTCTCTGATACAGAGAAAATGAACACAATGCCAGACTCCCACAAACAGGTATTTTCAAGTTTGCATAGCTTTTTCTTTCAAAACCAATTGCTTCAAACAAGGTAGAGTGCAGATTACTCATGCCTCCTACTGAGCCTGATGTTTTAAAAGAGAGGCTTTTAGACTTACGTAATACATACACCAACATTTTCTGAATAACAGAAAATGCTCTTCTCCTCACATTCTGACGCTGTAAGAATCTATCTAGCTGGGTGTTTGTGATGGAACTTTCCCAAACAAATTTGAGTTCAGATGTAGCACATGAAAACTCCAGAAAAAAAAAAAGAAAAAAAAAAATCAGTATTCTGTAAAAATAGAGGGTTTAGAAATAAACATCGTAGAAACTGAGCATTTATATTACTAATCAGACACTTCTGAGTATCTTGATATTGCACTGAATGACCAGCCTGAATGCATAAAGCTTTACATGGCACACAGAACAGAATATTATTTTCCTACAAGTATCATAGTCTATGAGAAAGAAGTTCAGTGGCATCAAAAAGGACTATCCAAAACAACACATGCACAGACAGCCTTCAGCTCAGAAGAGTAAGACTGAATGTTTTATGGATGTTCCCCATCCATAAAATACAGACCAAAAAAATGGAAAGGCCAAATGAGCCCCAAATGCATGACACAGATTATTTTAAGTTAGATGCCAAAAATTATGTTAAAATTTGGAGATAACGCGTACTTCTTAAAATTATTAAGTAACAGTGAGTGTGTCCAGTTAAAGTTTTATTCTGGATTTACCTCACTGTCACGATGATACTATTCAGATACTTAAAGCAGCAATCACACACTGAGCATTCTGCATTCCATTTAGTTTCAATAGTTGATCAAGTTGTTTTCAGACTTTGGCTTTACGGCATCTACTTCAGCTTCTAATAGCCTATTTTGTGCAACCAATGGCTTTAGGTGAAGTCATTAAGTATGCCATTTAAATGATTAATGAATATATTGCTGCCATACTGGAGTAGTTAAAAAGCATTTTTTAAACAGACGTTCCAACTTATAACAGTTGCACAAAAATCTCCATCTGCTGGCCTTCTTCAGTTACCTGACCAGAAATAACAAAGAATCATTCTGCTTCTTACTTCAGTCATACAGTTCTGGTCTTTGTTCATTTTATCAGCCAGGTGCGCTATCTAGAAAAGCAAGAAACCTAAGTCTGAAACTACTTAGTTGGAATCTCAATGACCATCTTGTCACAGTTCAGTCATACAAAACGCAATCTGGATTGTATGAATTATTAACTGCGTACCTGTATTCAGTCAGTTAATGTTAAAATTGCTATTTTCGTGCAATTAAGTCAGCATGACTAGAAGTATGCAGTTGTGCTGCACACCGTGAACACAAAGCCACTAAAATAAACATACAGCGAAATTATGCTTAATAGCTAACTTTGAATCATGCCCACCACTCCATCAGCAAGGCTAAAACAAAGAGGAATGAAAGATGAGTTGACATCATCACCAACACAGCTGTAGTGAGACAGAACACCTGATTTGCAGGTTCCCCTAAGTAATTAACATGTATTCAGCTACTTTGTAAAGGCAGGGTATAGTAATTTGCAATAAAAACCTCAAGTATTATGCAAACAAGATTATTCAGTTTTATAAGAATACTGCACACACCTCTCTCATGAACATTTCCAATTTCTTTAGTTATGTTCATGTTTTCTCCACCACTTTGCTATAAAACCAAAGTGACCATAGGTCAGCATAGTCTCACCTTAGGGGACCTAGTTTCAGATAAAAAGAGTAATGCACTTGCTCAATAATTGCCATACCACAAAAACATAAGGGAAAGGACATGATAAAGTCTCCAAACAGAATCTAAGCAAAGCACTGCTGGGGCAACTATGCAAGAATCCTTTTAGATTGGATAAACTCTGCAAAAATTGTACCTTGGTCATGAAAAATCCGCATCTGTACCCATACCTAAGATTAGTGATCTTTCTTGTATAACCTTTAATTAAGCCCCATGTTTGGGGGATTTCAGTTAAAATTATACTATATACAGCCATGCACAGAGTTTATGAGCATATAAATATATTATATTTACCTCTTCTTTAGACAACTTCAAAAAAAAAAAAAACAGAAAATATCCACATCTTTTCAAACTCCTGGGAAAACAAATCTCAAAAAAATAACCAACACAACGGCAGAACACAAAACCTGCATCAGCATGTCAGGTTCTGGAAGATAATCACTTATGTGTTTCCTTCACAGAGCCTGATGGATGTAGCTCATTATTTCTCTTTCAGCATTTGGGATAAATAAGGATTAGTAGGAGCTAAAATCATCCAAAAATATGTCCAGTGTCTGCTCAGGAAGCACAGATACGTTCTAGACAATAAGAGGGTTTATTCAGGAAAAAAATTTATGAGTTAATTTCAAGGAATAACAAAACAATGTTATCCTACTAAAATAAACAGAAGTTGCACCTTAAGGATGCTCTTTAATTGGACAATACTAGTATCAGTGTCCTTTTGCTGATTTACAAGGCTTCAGGTAAAAAATAATCAAGTAATATTTGTACCAAAATACTTTGGTGTACCACACAGTTAAGAGATTTTGATGCTGAATCTTCAGTTGCATAAGCCAGAACTGTCTATATGGCAACTGTCCAAATAGAGGCATTTCTCCATGATCTGGAGGAACAAGACATGCTTCTAGCTTAGCTCCCAGCCCCTTCTCCCCTCAAAGCAAAATCCAAGCACAAACACCATAATCTTCCCTCTTTTCTATCTGTAGTCATTCCTTTACTTGGCTGACAGATTATAGCCTGGCATGATGGAAGAGCTGTATCTTCTTAATTGACTTGGCAATACAGAACTACAGAAGCTGGGACTGCTTTGTCATCTAAATCATGCTGTTTAGGCAGAACCTCAATTGCTGCTTTGAAACATCTGGCCCTATTAAAGCAGGACAGTGTCCTAACTCATCTAAATGGCAGAGAAAGGTTAATGTCACATGCCCCAAAGGCAAAAATCTGTTACATGCAGTACCCAGACTTTTCTTACCTATTACAGAAATTTTGACAGTTTGAGGGAAGTTTGTCAAGCTAGGCAAGAAATCAAGAAAGCAGGGGGATGGAGGGTGGGAAAAAGGGTGCCAGGTCAGCACAAATATATGCACACATCATCCTCTGCCAGCGTTGGCAGTGCAGGCACAACGCCTCGGGACTCAGGATTGAGGGAACATTTTCTTGGTTATTTCTAAGCTGCACATAAATGTGGTTTCTGCACATGAAAAATGGATGTCAGATTAAAACCACTGAAAATATCCAAGAAGAGGAATTGCAAGAAGAGGTGGAGCTTCCTGCGCTCTTACTGAAAACTATTCATGCCTATAATGGACAACATGAATCTTCAGCTATGGGTTCAGTATAGTCTTCAGGAGATCATTAAGCTTGCTTTATGCGTTTCAAACAATAGTATTTCAATAATTCACATCTTATTCACAATGGTAACAATGTGATCTGTTTAAGAGATAGAAATTAAAACAATTTATTGTATTAGTTAGCATCTTCCCTTTTTCTCTGAGATACTCATTCCAAGTAATCTGACAATTTAATTGAGCAGATCATTGATTTAATTACTTTCTTTTCATATGAGAAAAGCTGTTACTATTGGATGAAGCTGGAAATTAAGAGCAGGAAAAAATACAGATAAACCCTAGGAAAAAAGTAGCAGCAAAAAATATTTTATTCCCTCACACAGCTGTTGTGATTTGCCACCTTCTCCCTGGTTAGCCTGTATGACACTGATACATCAACAGTACAGGTGAAGTAGCACTAAGAAGTTCTAACATTGCAGACTATAATATCCCATTAATTAATCCGTGTTCAGACTCAGATAAACTATTATTTCCTTTCAGTGATCACCAAATTACTTTTATTCCAATGATTAATTTTCAATAGATTTTGAAAATCTGATATGAGCTTAACCATTCCATTGAAATGATTTCTTACTCCAAACCATCTGCCTAATGTATTCAAAAGATTAGCGCCTTAACAAGATTATTTAAAATAATAGGATATGGATTGTTACATTTTTTCCTCAATTTAAAAGAGCATTCAACAATTTGTTGAGTAGAAGCCTTTAGCTCTGAAAGCAGAGATATAGACGTAAACATTTGTAATTGAAGGGGCAGGAGCCTCTTTCTGGTTTCGTAACAGCGCAATACATTCACCAAATCCAAGATAGCAAGAGCAGGCCCCTCAACAAATTCTCTCTTTCATTCTTTGACACAAGCCTCCAATTTTTCTAAGGCGGAAAAATAATGCCAATGCATCCCTGTGCAGATACAACATTCTGGAAAGGCAAAACAACATTTTTAAAGGCACTAAAATGTTTTAAAAGCAGAGCAGGATAACTCAATTGCTGTTTGTCAAGCTCAAAGAGCAACAGCACTTCAAAGGAGAGAGAAAAACATTACTAGATGAATAAGAACCAGCTCACTGAACACTCTGTAGGAAAACACTTTTTTTTGTGTTTTTTTTTGTGTTTTTTTTTTAAACTATTCATTACAAACCAGAGAGATGACAGACACTCAAAGGATACCATCTTCACATATGTCATATTTTTGTGGCTTTCGCACAGAGGTGTCTAAAAGTATTCGAGAAGGACAACTAGAAAGATCTAAATTGCTTTAATTCAATGTAAGCAGGCTCTTCAGTTATCTCCTCATTTGCATTATTCACATACAGTCATGGCTATGTACCTTTTTACATACAACAAATAAATTACTTACTACTAATTTTGTTCCAAGCAGATTTTGTCCCTGTTCACAGGGAGAGAAACACAACTCCAATTAGTTTTAGACAGAAGTTTAAAATATTCAGTACTTACTCCTGTCCAAAAATAACCAATTCTTTTTTGGTTTGTTATTTGCAGGAATGATTATTAATATAATTGGCAGGCTCCCATGTATGTCACCCAAAGCAGGCTTACTGCCCTCTGGCTATTTTTATCTGTCTTTGTGAATGAAAGATATCAAGTTAGAGATTTGTTTTTCCTGAAAACAGTGAGGAAATAAAAGGCCATGTTAGCATTTGGGATTTCAGGTGGCATGCATAATAACTGCCTGAGCTTCCTCATTCCAGTGACTGAGCAGAGAAAGACAGACTGAAGCTGGATGCATCCAAAACGATACTCTCACTTCACCCTTCAACAACAGTTGAAGTCTGAAAGATTTTCTTTAACTTTCATCATACCCTCAGTGAGAGATCTTGACTATCCTTGCCTTTAAGATATCAGATGCAAGACACAGCACTCACTGTTCCAACAACCTTACTGTTTGCTTTTAGTTCAGACAGGTTATGTCTCTCGTTAAAGGACTCTTTCAAGAAATCCAACTTTGGGGCACATTCCATCTTAAACATGCACAAACGTAAGAGCACAGACTATCTAGACACTGGAAGATATAAAACAGTTTATTAAGTGCTTTTCTCAACTGCTTTTATGACAATGTGGAAAGTTATTCAACTATTAAGAAGCTAATAAGATTTTAAAAACCAAAGAGTCTGTATGCAGCATGGTGGTTCTGAAACAAATACTTCATGGTCCAAAACATAAGATTTCATTAACTACAAGGTGACATTGGACTGTCTATGACTGCTTTATCTGAACAGAGTGCTTAGTGATCAGAATACTAGCAATCTCTCATAACTTGTCAGCAAGTTTAGGATGCTATAGATGAGTGCACATACATAACAAAAACCTTCCTGAAGAACTAGAACAGCGTTTGTTTGTTTTTTTAAACAAACATGCTTGATCACAATGATTCCAATAAAGACACTGGAAGAGAATATAGGCAGTAAAACACTTCTCACCTCTTCTCCCTACAGCTGTGAAAATAACTCTTGCTCAGTTGCTCTTAATTTTAGTTCACATATTGCCACTTTAAACAAAATAACATATGGTAATAAGCTGCAGAAGGAACAGATCCAGAATTCTACATTCCCTTCGCTGGAATACAAAGCAGAGAAAGTGACACAGCAAAATTTCCCACTGGTTATTAGCAATGTATACAGAAGTCTTTATTCAGTCTGAAATGAGAAATACACATAAGATTCAAGTTCGGCCTGATAGATGTGGTCTTGGACAAACCAATTAAAGCATTTGAACTCAAGAGGCAGTTACCCTTTTAGATGACAGAAGGGTAAGTCAAAATTAAACTAGTAGGTGAATTTTCTCAGTTGGACTAGTTAAATTGGCTGTCTTCGCTAAGAGAAAACATCTGCACTTACCACACAGTGCAAGTATGCAAATAGGTACTCGTCTCATAACTGATGGCTATACAACTGTGTTGCTATAGTAGGGTTCCTTCCACAACATCTCCATTCGAAGAGGTGCTATCCAGATAATTTATCAATTGTTTGTCTTCCAGGCTGCTTGCCTTGACATATGTTACTATGCCCTTAGCTCTGTAAGACTGTTTCCATACAAGCCCGTTAATTATTCCAATTCCAGACTGCACAGAATCACTTTGTAGAGGGGTTGATGAAATAGAAGCAACTATTTTACTAACAGTAATTGAGATTATGGGACAAAAAGGGATCTCAAACCAAGTTTACCCTTTGATACTGTGAAAATCTAATTTCTATTTCAAAAGAACAGTTTAAGGTCTTAAAAAAAAGTATTTGTGGAGATTCAACTCTATCCTGAGGTAGATTATAGCTCTATCCTGAGGTAAGAACAAGGATAAACTTGGCAAAATACAAGTTCCAGTAACGTCAACAGACTCGCATATACACATATGTTAAGAGGTGCACATTAATAGACTTGTTTAAAAAATGCAATTGCTGTGGAAATCACTCTCCTTCCCCATTTACCATTTCTGCTATAAAATGAAGGGAAACAGTATACGGAACATAAACTGTGGGACAGATAAACAGCATTCACGGAAAGCTGGTCCCCACTGAAATGTATCTTGCATCTTCAGGATCATCACCTCCCTTCAAGAAAAAAATTTACGTATTGTTTTCAAAGTCATAGATCAGAAACCCACCCTGTGAGGCTCCATACGAACAATTCAGAAGTTTCTGATCAATTCCAGACAACTGCCAGTCCTATGCTTAATTCTGTCACAGTGAGAACTGGAATTATTGATATCTCATGCAAGTATTCATATGTTACAGCAGCTACTTTAAAAGAAACAGTTTTCTCCAGGATGCAGGTGAAAGCCAGCTCCAGTACAACACCCAAGTCAGCAGCAACCTATGGTAGAATTCAACACAGCCAAAAATTCCACAGCAGGGCTTCACATTTTTCAGTTACATCAACATTGTGAGTCAGGCTCCTGAAGGGATTCCCTCTTCCTCCACAGGCAGACATACCACAAAACAGCAATGGCAAACTGCCATCTGCCTCTCCTCTGAGACACATTCCTGAAGCTGGAATACCCTCAAAGAGGTTTCGCTAAACAGTTCTGAAAAGAGCATTCACACAAAGTTTAGCAATCTTGCACATTTGATTTGATGCACCACAGGAATCATTTAGCTGGACAATAAACCTTGAGGGGAACTGTCTGAAAAAATGAGGGAAGCAGATTTGGAAGCCTGCATCCTGGAGGTGACACTCTCTGGGATTAAGTGATGAAGCAAGTCAGGCTGACCATAAATTCCAATGAGTTGTAATACTACCACTACACTGGGTGGGAAACAGGTTATGTTCTCCAGAAAATTGTCTTAATTTGGCTTTCTGAGAGGGGATTTGGAAATACATCATAACCAGGTTGCACAATCTGCAGGATATTAAAAAAAGCTAGATCTCAAGATTGGTTCACTAGGACCATTAGCATTCTGTGTAGTTCTAAACAAGCTTCTTAAGCTTCATAATTTCACCTGTAAAATGGAGATGCTTATTTTTTGGTCTATCTTTTCTACTAAATTTGCAAGCATCTTTAAAAATGAATTTTCTCATTCTTCATCTGCTATAGTACAGCTCAGAACTTGTCTGTAAGGCACAGAGCAGCAGCAGCAAAACAAGAAAATGTATCTCCTGTTAACAAATTTACTTTGAATCATTAATTATGAGTAGAAATCTGTATTCAAAGTACTCTCTATAATAATTTCCCAGATGTAGCTGTTGCTGCAAGAGATTTTCTTCACTAAATTTCTAGTCACCCCAGACATCCTAGCAATTACATGCAATCACTGAGTACATCCAGATGTACTTTTAGCAGCTGGGGGGGAGAGGTATTTTGGGGACTTTTTTGTGTGTAGGCAGGGTTTTATTTGGTTGCATTTTGATTAAAAAACACGGACTCAAAAAAAATTCAACAATCTATAAGCCATTTGGAATCTTCAGAATGCTTACACTTAACTACTAAAATCCCCATCCCTCTTCTGCTTCCTGACAAAAAAACAAAGACCTGATGCTTTTCTCTCAATATTTCATAACACTCACTTCAAACAGACAGCCACATAAAAAAATCACAGTTCAGACCCACCTATCATACAGCTGTGATAAACACTGTCCAAAGGTATTACCACTTATCAGCAGTGCAGATGTTCAAACTGGACTATACTGCTCAGAAGGCATCATAATCCTCGTTATACCCCAAGTAGCACTGATTCACAAAGGAGATAAATCACCCCATCCTCAGTCTATATACAGGTTAGCAGGCAAGTCAGCAACAGAACTGTGATTTTCCTGGTCCCTTCTTTATTCACTAGGCCTCAATATAAACACGCAAGGGTCATGAAAATACATATTTTTTAATCAACTCTCTTTCTATTAAGGTTTAAGTCAAGAATTTCAACTGCAAAACTCATCAGTTACAGCCCAGATGAATAGAATGACACTGCTGAAGCCAGCTTCCTGAACATCTTTCCATGCAGGTGACAGATAACCATTCCCTTGGGGAAAGCAGAGACAGTTCAGTGAACAGAAAAATCTCTTCTGAAGGTATCAGAAACTTTGAGCTGAGCCTTTTCCATGTGTTTACCATTAAGCACACTGACATTCCTACTGACTTCAGTAGTTTCTACAAAGACCCTCTGTGGGCAGGTATTTAATCTTTGGACTCAAGCCAAGCCATGCTCCACAAACAAAAGCTATTTGTGTGCCGATAGTTTAGTCTGCATTTGAGTGCTTTGCTGGAGTGAGTCCAGTGCCCTCTTTCAGAAGTGAGCACTTAATATGAAACAAAACATTTGGCATCCAGGTATTTTTTTTAAAAGGATGTTTCAAAGTACTGTATGCATTCTGCCATCATCCTTTAAAGGGAAATCTCACTGTAGGCAGCATGAGTTCTGTATTAAAAAATAATGGATTATAGTCATATTCAGCCAGATCCTATTCCAGACTAAGGCATCCTATTGACTGTAGGCACAGTATGTGCTAAATTGTGCAACTGTGAGCCTCTGCTTCATCTACTGCAGATTTTATTAAGTTCTTCCAGAGAGGAAACCATTAGGCAAAAGCTGTATTCAAGCTGCAGGAGCAAATAGTGCAGATGGCCAATGCATTACTCTCAAGCAGTAAAACTAAGCACCCTTCTGGCTACACATGAAGTTCATATATTCTCATTCCAGGACAACATAGCAATTTTGGACCAATCACTCCTAGTCAGAAACAAACTGCCAGCAGCAACCAGCTTTTCAGAGCAGTCACATCCCAAACAGGAACAGTGCATGGGATTCAGGAATATTTCAGGAATAAAGAAGCCTCCTACACAGAGCATCTCAGTTTATTTAAAGATGATTTTTTTTCCTTACTGAATCTTGATTGAATCATCAATCACTGAGCAGTTCTGTGCTGTTTTCCTCTACCACAAGCTAGCACTGAACTTTGTATAACCACTTATGACAACGTTTTTCAAACATTTTTAAGATGCAGCCCCTTTCGCCTCATCAGTCTTCCTGCCACCCTTCCATTCCTTCCAGCCCTCCTCCTCCCCAGGAATCAGCACCTCTATTTCTCCTGGGCAGGGGAACAAAAACAGGCTGTAATTACTGCCTGCAAGTATTTACTTACTCCCACATCTTAATGGAACCGAACTGCTGATCTTTCCACAACCCTAAAATAGGTCTCAATCCTCAGCTAAGGAAAAAAGAAAAAAAAGAAAATACTGGTTTACTAAACAATGTGTTCTCGAAAAATCTCCACACCACTTATGTCTGTGCCAACAAGTTACACAAGAATATTAGGAGAATTACCTTTACTTATTCACTGCTTTTACATGTTCAGGCTTCAAAAATTTATTGTAATGCCACCACAGCTCATAGGAGGGAGCACAGTGAAGATGCATGTGAGCAAGAAGAGCCTATCCTCTATTTAAAGAGAGACCCACCACAAGGGTACAAATACTGTTAGCCTGACGCCAAAAAAAAAAAAAAAGGGATAATAATATTTACAAGGACAACATTCCCAATAGAAGTGAAAGGGAAACAGAACGGTTGCAAACTTAACCTGTGGGGGTTCTAGACAACATTCAGAATAGAGGCTGAAAAACAAGTTTGACAGGGTGTGGAAGAAGAACACTGAGAACAAAGGCTGTCTGCAGAAGAAGAGCAGAAATCAAACAGGGCACATAATCCCCGTGTGATGGCGATCCTGACTGGAGAAGCGTGTGAATAGAAGCAACTCGTGACTCTGATGGGATGAGCACTAGCATGGGCAGTTAGTGTCTAGACGGGAAGGACACCCGTTAAGTCTTCCGTTGACGTGCAGGGGGATGGAAAGTTATGGGGGGGGGGGAAGGAGGGAGCTTGGAGATGTACCTAAGGGAGGTTAGAACCTGCAATAAAGGATTTGGATCGTTTACATATCTGAGTCCATGCCTTCAGACTCTTCAATACTCTAATCCAGATCTAGCCAACTCAGTGGAAAAGCTGCAATACTTGTCTACTTAGCAGCATTTCCCTAGTAACAGGACACTCCTCAGCAAATCAGCTGCTAGCAGATGCTGCTTGTGCAAGTACTCCTAGATTAAACTAATTCAATCAAGGAACAAATGCTACATCAGTTCACTACCATCCACTGTTAAAAACTACCCATTTATTGGGAGTCTCCAGGAGAATTCCCGGGAGCTCTTTTCATAAGCACCTACAGAAGGATTACTCTTCCAGGTGCACAGAAGCCCTGATTACAACTTGATTCACATCTAAGGATGAACACATCTTAATCTGTATCTATGCCATGGATTTATACTACAATTTGTTTTCAACCAATTTAGAAATGAATGCATCTTTTTTTCATTCAAGATAGTACCGACAGAAATATCAGTTATGCAAAAAACAAAAAAAACCAAAAAAAACCAAAAACACCAGTTACAGATAAAAATCTGCTTGCCTTCCTGTAGCTCTTCCTTAAAGAGAAACAAACATACATTTCATTGAAGAAGAGCACAAGTTAATGGCCATAAGCATCATATTTAAGATGAAGCATCTTCTGTAGCTGTGAGATATAGAAGGCCTCATCCTAATACACTGCTCACAATAAGGGAGAAAAAGACTAAAGGAGGTTAGCTTCCATAAAGACACCAACACAAGTCTAGATTTCTGTAAGTCTGCAGGTACATCAGATGTTAACAACTTGTGAAAAAGCTGTCTCTTTGCATCACACACTGCCAGCAGCTCTGCCATCAAGCCTACTGGTGGCCCAGTGCTACTCTGTTGCCCCAGCACACAAACAAACTGAAAACAGCTGCTCAGGCAGTGGAGCCAGCACAAAAGCATGAGTCTCTCCCAGCAATTGTCACCCAGCATTTGCAACCTAGGCTCAATCACACAAAATGAAGCCAGGGCCCTGTCTCCTCCTGAAGTGAGCCATATAAGCAGCTGGGAGCACCTGCTGCTGCTCCTATAATGCCCCCCGATGGGCTCCATCTCCCATAGCCATACAGGAGGGATCATCCTTCATGCACTGCCCAGAATGATAAGACTCCATTGAACAAGTGCTCAAGCTACCTCAGAAAGAGGACTGAAAATCTATACAGGAAGACAAAATAAAAACCAACAAGCATCACCACAATGACTGAGAAGAAAAATGCCTTCTACACACCACACCTGGAAATCAATTCACCCCTATAGGTAAACTATGCCAAGAAAGTGTATTTCTGTCTACTCTTATTTTGAGAATTCTCAGGAATACTCTACAGAACAGTTCTTGCAAGCTCTCTTCATGTGAGGACTGTTTTGCAAAGGTGGCAGGCAGGCTTTCTACAAGAAAGCTGAAACCGTAATCACCAGCCAGGTTTCTCTAGGAGGTCATTAGAGGCTCTCAGTCCTTAGAAGCAGTGAAATTGCTTCTGGTAATTTCTTTGCAACACCGTATAAAACATCATCAGAAATATCAATGATTATAGACATAAAAATGTTGACTCACCCAACTGTTGATACACAACACTTCCTCTAAGGAAGAGCCTTCATCCAGAAAGGGCTCTCCCTCTGGAGGCAAGCCTTTAAATGAGCCCAGGGAGGGGAGGGCGCAGGGTCTGCCCCTTCTGCTCACGTGGGAAGCACAGTTGAATTCCTTGCACCTGCGCTTCGTGGGCCAGCCACCCTTCACCAGGTGCCCAGTCATCAGTTCAGGCATAGGAGTTCCCTTACCTATGCCTATTTAATATGTGCGAGAGAGGCATTTCTTTTCTCATCTCTGTGCAGAATAGGTAGATGTATTTTTTTTTCCTTAGTTTTGTTTTGTTTTAAACTTAAGCTTGTGGCTCTATTAATCTCATTTCAAAGAGTTTTTGCCTTCTCTCATTCCATTTTCTACATTGCTGTGAGACTGCATCTCATCACACGCAACTAATTCATCATTTTAGTTTGAGTCATTAATCTTTGCCTCTCCTCCAAAAGATAATCCATGTTTAATAGCTATATTATATAATGTGCATCAAGGTGCTGAAGGACTATTTTGCAAACTTCGGGAGAACACTGTAGCTACACCAAATTTAATTACACATCCAAATATCATTTTCAGGAGGCCAAAAGACCTCTCTGTAACAGCAAAAGCTAGGAAATACATTATAAATAATTCCTGCTTGACTGTTGGGAGAAATAAAAGAACGCAATCAGTTCCCTGGTGTCTCTCTCCTCCAGGCCAGTAACTGTTATCTTTAAACAATAAAGATAAGGATGCAGTTTTTAAAAGATAGTAGCATTGATAAATATTTACTAACTCAATAGCATCCTCCTTGAAAAAGCAGAACGCTTACAGAGGATTAAGTTGCCAAACAAATAAATGAGACTCGAACTGATCTTGCATACCTTGAGACAGAATTTAACCTGCAATAAGCAGCATGCCTTCAAACGTTTCTCCAACCATCTGCCACTACTTGCTTGCCTCATAATTGGTGACCACACAGCCTAAGCACAACAAAACAAGCGTTAAGCACTAAGGCATTGTATCCAAGAATTGTACTACTTTCATTAATTGGCACATTTAACGGTTTTGTCTTTTAAACTAGTGCTTAAAGCTTCATAAACTTTTCTGGACTACAACAGAGTCAGGTTTCTTCCACTCAGTGTTTTAGCTGACTGGTTCACCCAGATATCAAGTTCATCAGTTCATAAGATTGTGTTAAATAATGATAGATTGCAAGCCACATAGTTGCTTCTCTGGTTCCCGAATTCCTAAATCTGAGGGTTTTTTTCCAGCTTTTCTTTAATGAATGTAAATATCTGTCTGGTGCTAAAGGCTCAAAAACTAAAACGTGCATAAAAGGTAACACATATTCCTTGTATTTTTTAAATCTCATTATATTTCAGACAAATCTTATAAATTGAATATCTAAGAGAGAAGAAGCAAATCGTGAGTTTTGACTGCCTTAGGTTCCTTTTACCAAAATAGCTTTGAGGAGAGAAAAAAAAAAAAAACCTAGAAACATAATAACTTAGATGAATTTAGATGGTCTGCTGCCATAGACTTTGCCATTGACGAATTTAATAATCATGTTTAGTATCAACAGTTGAAAACACCTCAAAAAGAGCTGCTACTTCCTGTTACGTTTCTTTTCATTAAATGTTATAGTACTTCATGACTTCATCTCACACATTATACACAAGTATAATTGCATTCTGTTGAACCTTTGTTAAAAATATTCTAAGAAAATGCTATAAATACTGAAATTATATTAACCATGTATCACAGTACTAATGCTATTTCAAACTAGCACTTTGCACCTGATGCTTTCAGAATTGTACATGGTTCACAACACTAAAAGAATAAGCAAATTATAGGTGATCCATTTCCAATTTAAAAATGGAAATCTGAGTGACAGACTTTCTTATAGGGGCTTACTAATACAGAGCTCACATTATCCTGCTAATACATATCTTCCTTTCCAAGGAACATGCAGTACTACACATCTCCACTTTGTAATTATTGTATTTGTATTCAATCACTAATTTCCTTATTTTTAAACCTTGTTAAGTTGAAAATAATTGTTGTGAGTCCTGCCTTTCTCAGCCTGAGTCCAAAGTTTCTTATATTTCAATGGAAATGTTACATCAGTGTAAGGCCTATGCTTCTCTTCTTCACAGAAGAGATGCTGACCAGCCAGTTCAGTGGACTCTCAGGGCACAAAATAGGTTGCTCTGCAACCGGGAGCACCCTACAGCTCCTGTGGCCTTACATATGGGAGCAAACTCAAAATCAGTTCTAAAATTATCCCACAAGGAGGCACAGTGCTCTTGCAGCCAAAATTTATGAGCCTCACTTTGCCGATTTCCCACTTTCCAAGCAATTACGTGTCTGCAATGATGGGATTCAGGGTGATGTGGGATTCACTTATAGATTTATCCAGTGTTTTCCTCATTGGTGAATGACCCTCAGTTTCATCCAGTCTACGCTCATGGACTGTTTTTGCCATGGAATACTTTACTTTTGTATCTGCTGTTACTCATTCTCAATACTTAAGTACTGATTCCCAACGTTTCACCCTCCTCCTTTGCTGTCTCTAATCAGCCAATATATGTATGTTGCGCTGAAAGTAATGCATCTCATTTATCTTCATGGAAACTACAACAGATACGAAGAGCACAGTAACAACACTTAATAGAGCAAATGGGAAGCTGGACATGAACCAGTAATGCACCCTCACAGTCCATAAAGCCAACTATATCCTGGGCTGCATCAACAGAAGTGTTGTCAGCAGATTAGGGAGGTGATTTTGCCCCTCTACTCTGTGCTGTGAGGGTTCCTTCCAACTTCAAAGACTTTATGATTCTATACCAATGGAATAAGAATTCAAAATTGTCTCCCCAGCAATATTTGCAAATTTTAAATGCAAAAAGGTGGTTTGTTTTGAAAGCTGTATGTCAAATGTACACCATCAGCAGTTTCTATTATTTGACCCAGACCATTAAAGTAAGGAGACTTTCACTGATTTTCTTAGAAACTAGCCCTTAGCTTTGGAAAGTATATTTTCTTCAAGCAAAGGACTCTGTACCTTCCCCTTGATTCAGGCTGAAGCACCTACTTAGCAGGTCTGACCACCTAGATCTGTCACAGCCTTTTCCTCTGGAGTGAAATGAACACCTGACACACATCTAAGTACTTTTGTGTGGAAGTGTGTGTGTGTGTGTGTGTGTGTGTGTGTGTGTGTGTGCCTTCAGAATGATGGAGATAAAGTTAATATGGATACATGCAGCACAGCTGTGATTTAAACTTAAGAAACTGCATTTTTATGTTGTAAATGCAGGCACCTGTAATATTAAGAAAAATGACTGAAAGTTGCAAGAGATACAGCATGTTTTCAGTGTTGTTTTTTTCATGGTACAGTGAAGCCTCTCACTATTGCTATGCTCTCTATTAAACAGCATACAAGGTACAATGGCATAGTTTGCTGCAGTTCACTAAGAAACCAGTAAACATCATACTTTAAAATGCTGCTAATATAAATTTCCCTTGACAACAGTCGGTGGTAGCATCCCGCTGACAAATTACAATGACATTGTACATCCTTAAAGTACCATAATTACTACTGTTTGTGTGGGGGCGTATAAGTTGAATAGAATTGAATGAGCGTAGTTCTTGGAACTGAGATCCTAAAATGACTGGAAAATTGTGAGTGCCTTATTTTTAGGCACTAGTAGCTCTTCTGTATGATCCAGAGAAGAGATATATATCTAAACAGGAACATAAAAGCTTTTGCCAGCATTAAGATTTGTGCCAGTTGACCCTAAACAGGCATTGTGCGTGTCTGGAGAGCTAACTGCCAGAGGACTTTGTATGTGCATTTTAATCAGGGTGCTCTGGATGGCACCCCAGCATGCAGCTCAGGTCTTGAATTCACTAAAAGTAAGACTGTGTGGAAAGCACCAGTGCCGGAGTCCATCCGGTTTACTCACAAGGCCAAGGTGGAGTTGCAGGGTAAATCTGTAACAGAAAAGTCATGCACCCTTAATTACCAAAGCTGCAGCCAGGATGTTATCCCTAAAACAGCACAGCAGGTTTTGCTGCAAAAAGTACCCCGTGTTATTGATCTTGGTATATCCTGCATATGACCTGGCATTGAGCAGTATTAAGACCTTGGCACTTCCAAAATTACCTAGCAAACAAGGGATGTGAGAGATATAAGCACAAATGCGTTCAGTACTAGGTTTAGAGAAGTATGATTTTTATGTTGATTTTTATGTTGATTTTTACATATCTGTTTCAATCAGGCATAGAAATCTCTTGCTGATCAGGTCTACTTGAATTTCACGTATTCACACTCTGCTCATGTTTATAACCTTTAGTACAGCTATGTGTGTAAAATGATCAGTTAAGAAATGCAGATTGCAAGCAAGACATCCATAATGAAGTATGGGGCACAACGAAGATATTGGAGATAGAATTTTCACATTTAAAAAGTCTTAAATCAAGGGCTTCCATTTTATCAGCAGAAATCATCAAAAGATATGAAAATTCATACAAATTCTTACGGAAGAAAAGTTTTCCAGTGTTCATAGAAAACCTTTTAAGAAAAGAGTCCAGACTGAGGACATGAGGAAGGAAGACATGGTGGCTCAGGAACTTTCCAGGCTTGCAACAGACACCGAAGTTTGTAAGAGAATTCAGTCTATTTTCTTTAAAATAATCAACTTCAAATGATTACAGGAGTGCACAGAAACATTATCATATTTTATTTTGACACCTCTTGCCTACAGATGATTTTCCATTTAGAAAAAAAGCCATATCCAATGTAAATGGAAAAAAAAAGGTCTGCAAATGAAATCAAGCATCTCTATCCTGCTACAAAATTGACTTTTTTGAGTTATATTGTGCAGCTTTCCAGCTTTTAGCCAAAATGAATTACATTTCCATAGTCATTAAAAATACTTTTCCTCAGTTGATTCAGTATCGTTCAGCTTGCAAACACTAGAAAAGAAGCTATTTTATGCCTTGGGATAAAGCTTTCACTAGTCAGGCATTAGAACAACCTTTCAGTAACTCCTTGCTGATCTTGAAAATTTCAAGCCTATTTTCTCTGTTACTGAAAAATCATTCAGACATATGGTTAAGATTCACTTTATCTCAGTTACAGGAAGGTACTACACAGGAAATCCAAGTGCATAATTGTACAATAAGACAATGTTTGCTCCCCTCTCCTGTTGTTTTTTTGTTTGTTTGTTTTTCCTGCAATATCATGCTTGATATTGCAGGATGTTATTCAACATCACATAACTCTTAACGTCCATGAATGAAATGCTTAAAATCTGCAGAAAATCTACTGTTTAGAGTTAACAAATCCCGCAGTAGAAAGGACATCTCAAGCTATTCCAATGCACTTTGTGCTTCATGTTTATGTTGCAGTAACTAGTTGGCAAACGTACAGCTGGGAAGAAGTGATTTACTAACGATATGAAGTAATTCCAAAGTGGATTTGCTGAAAGATCACACAAAAATGAAGCATAATGAATTGCAAAGAGAAACAACACATCTGGGGTTTCCATTCGTTTGTATTACAGCTAGTAGAAGCCTACTGGTTCCTAGCAAGATAAATCTTGATGTCCTTATATAAGAAAGCAAAACTCTCTGTTGTGTCAAAATAAACATGTGACAAGCGTCACAGCTTTTCCTTCTAATGTTAAAAATCTGAAACTAAACAATGCAATCAACCTATGTCAAAGTTTGCCTGCTGAAACTTGGTTGCATTCTTAAGATCACTTATATTTGTAAAACAGCCATTTTTAATAAAGATCATCGTTTTTATATAGGTAAATATTAACACTGATATCCACTAGATCTATGTAAGTGCGAATAACAAAAGACCTTTGCATGCACACCTTATTGCTTTTAAAATCAAGTCTGTGCTCTTGCATGATCATCATTGCTTTTTAAAAAGGTGATGTTCTCTCATGCAGACCAAAACTGCCAGAAGAATTGCATGCTGCTTCAGCTCCAAAATCCCCTCAACATTTACTCCCAGAACGTGCTTTTCCAAGCAAAAACATTGAAAAAAAAAAAAAAAAACTGTTTTGATTAACTGAAAGAATCCTAATATTCCTTTAAAAGACCTGAAACTTTGAGTCTTCATCTGAAGAATAAATGTAAAGCCTCTCCCCTGCCTCCTGCTTTTCTGAGCCTCGCCTAACAGGCTGTCCTCCCTTCATATTTTCAAGGCTTTCTTTAAACAATGGTCAGAAGCCATTTCACTGGAAATGAAAACAGGTTCTCATGAACTCTGTTGACCACAGAAAACAAAAACATGAAAAGAAGCACCAGAGAACCATGACAGAAATCTGACAGCTTTGCAGCTATTTCTTTCTGATACACTTTAATGGTAAGCAGCAAACACTTGTTTCTGTTTCCTATAAATACTTGTCCTTTTTGTGTGTATTCACCTGAGTTTTTCTGACAGATTTCAACGTTCATACTTGAAGTTAGGTTAACTTCTAGTTCTACTGAAAGGAATAATTGATCTCCTCGCACTAAAAGGTCACCCATCACTTTTTAAGACACGGATAAAAAACTCAAATTGTTTCTGATACAGTGCGTAGACCTGGCTACATAAGGCACAGTTCATTTAAGCTTAAAACATTCCTCAGTTATCCATTCTAGCAACAATTTAAGCATTGTTACTTGACTTCAGAAATGCAAAAGACAAGGTGTCTTGATTTCAGGAAGTGATACTGAGGTACAAAGTAAGGAACTGTAGGATGCAGGACCTAACACATTTTGGAGTCAGTTATGCTTTGCAAATCAAACCATGCCAATTTAGCTTTTGACATGTCTGATAGATGGAAGAGACAGGAGTTCCACTTACCTTCAGGCCTCTGGTGCTCTTTTACTATAAGTCACACAACATCAGATGCAAATACCTACAGAATCAGTACTGACATGTCCCCTAAACAGGTGATTTATATATATTCTCCACCTGTAAGGTCATTAAGTTCTCTTTTTGTTAAATAATTTTTAAAACAATATGAATACCACTCATTGCAGATCACTTCTGGAGTATCTTGTTAAATGATTTTCTTATACTAGAAAAAAGCAAGCAAATCAGGCCTGCACCCTTTAAAAAAATTTCTTCCCAATCTCAAGACTTGCATTCTATAGGCTAGAATATGTTTAATATACGTTCTCAAAACCCTTAAATATCTGTTTTTCACTCATCTGTGCTAACATACATTCTCTTTCTAAAGATGGTAGAGATGTTAAACATTCTACTTCTAAATAATGCACCAGATTTTCCACTTACACATAAAAATGTGTGAGGGAGGGGCACTAATAACAAAAGTTGCATGCTTCATTAACACAAATATCATTTCCAGCAACTATTTCCAAAACAAAAAGCAATTTCCAAACAAAAAGACAAAAATCAGATAATTGTTATTGTGGATCGGATACCTTGAGAGTTGTATGAGAGAATTTTATTTGCAGATGCCAATACACAAATTTACAGAACTACATGCTATTATTTTTTCCTTCATCTTCTCCTCAGTCAAGTAAAACAGAGATTATATCATCAGTACCTTAAAAAAAAAAAAAAAAAAAAAAAAAAAAAAAAAAAAAAAAAACCTGTTTTATAATATATGAGAATTAAATACAAGGAAAAGTATCCTTTTCTGTCTCTGTCTCCTAAATATAAAGTGGTGGGCGAAAGCAAGTATTTAATGGGAAAAATGGTTATCAGCAAAGACATGCTGATATGCATAGTAGCAAAGACATGGCAATAGAATTTCAGAAATAAAGTCAGCCTATATTTATTTTCAATTAGTCCTAAAGAAATCTCAGAGTATGAAATGATATGAACATAGCACCAGACATTTCTTTGATGACTCTCTAACATAGACACAACAAGCTTTGAAACCAGATGATTTTGCTAAGTAAATCTCTCAATTCAAGAAATAACACAAGCATCAGAGAACAAGCACACAAATTTCGGTCTTGCATTGTTTCCCATGCTACTTTCCCAAACTACTCTTGCTAGCACACCATGATATTTGTTGCTGCACTGCTGCACCCTCACAGTTTTCCACTGCATTTTATGTTCTGCACTGTTGTTATACTTGCTTTTAGAGAGCCAGTGTGCTCACTGAGCAGAAGAAATGTATTTTATCACCTAGCCAAAAGGCAGTTATCAGAAGATAATACAGTCATGCAGTCAGAAGCGTCTCCCTCTCTCCATAGGACTGTGCATCTTATGGGTTTTCCATGTCATTAACTTGTTTAACTGGAGCTTAAAAATGAACCAGCAAGCACAGTTCTCTTTTGTGAGAGCAAAAGAATCCTGCTGCAGTAAGATTTGCATTTGTAGTGCAAAGCCCTGACATCTGTGTGCCTCGGAAGACCTTGACCCAGTGCAAGACCCAGTGGTTTTCCTTCTGGGTCTCCTTACCTGGATCCCTTGCACATCAGCTGTGGAGCCTTTCCATAATAATATGTCCAGATTCTGTCCGATACTTGCTGAGAAATGCTAGAATCCTATTATCTCCTAGTTCAACTGTTAGCTGTAATCCATCACATATTGCACGTAGCAGGTATAGAAGTCGTCATTTTGCGACACAGTTCTTAAAATAGCTCTCGTGATATAACAAGGCTATTTAAAGAACAGGTTCCTATTCAATCTCGGTTTGTTAAAATATATTTATACTTCTCTGTTTATATAATGCATATATTTATATTTGTGCATACTTTATATCTACGCAAGTTCATTCATATACTAAAAATGGCTGACACACAACACACGACCTGCTAATTCCCATCACAGTTATAAAAAGATCAAATTTGAGGAAAAACAAAAACATAATTGAGAGCCACCTTGAAGGGTATCTTCAAAGCAGAGCCATGCATTTTGTTTTTTAAAGGTAGCTTTTATCAGTTTTATGTCAGCTAGAAACTGCTTTCACAAACAGACAATATCAAGACAGACATTCTTTCATTACTTTTTTTCTTAAAACACATCTTTTTCCTCATCTCTCCAAACCAAAAGTGTTTGTGGTGTTGATAAACTGTACAATACAGGTACATTTTATTGAAATCTTATTAAACTGCATGTAACAGTACTGTGGGACATAAAGATGTTTTCAAACTTTGGAAATGGTTAGTATTTAATACCAGGCCTGGAAAGAGAGAATTGAACGATGATTTCAGCCCTATTTATTACAGCAATCATCTTTATTCTCGAATGAACACTGTATGAAAAAATTAGTAGTGAAATGGTCATATTTCCATGTAAACTGTATTATCTAATGAAACAAAAAGACCTTTTATAAAAGTAAGGATACTTATGAATCTTTCATTTTTTTTCCAAAAGTATGAATTCAGAGTGACAGTCAGAAACAGAAGGAAATAAACCCCAGCTTAGTAAGATTATATTCACATTTACATTAGTCAAAGATTATTAGTCACAGGTTAACTGTTTCATACTGCCATGAATCAGAAATTGTTTATAAGAAGACTTAAATATTGTGTGTGTACATGTATAAATCAAAAGGAGAAAAAGCAACCATCATATTCCCAATCATCTTCTCCCTTGTTTTCTGTTACATTTGCAGTTCTGATGCTCTGAAAACAAAAGATCAGAGAGAGAACAAATTCAGACGAAATACTATTATCCACTACTGGATTTTCAATATCACAACGTATCAGTGGTGTTATCTGACATGTATTACTATCATGAGACCATTCCAATACTTTCCAGTGCAATTCCATTTGTGACATTTATACAAATACAAGTGTGTACATACTGTGATGTTTTTCCTATATTTACATAACTGTTGACAATTTTCTTGGGTTTGTTTAAACAAAAATTGTTCTGTACTAATTATTTGAAGTTTAAAATTACAACATCATAGATAGGAATCCTACTTAAAATTCAGGTGACATCCAACTTGAACATTTATCTGGAATTTGCATTCTTGATTAGAATTTGCAAGTTGCATTGTGCACATTTCCCATATTTGCTTTAAAATAACTGAAGGCTGAAAATTACTCCAGTCCTGAGATCAGCTCTATTTGTCTGAGTGTACAAGCAGTCCAACAGGACTTCACAGTCACTGTCAGATTTATGTCCATTACAGTCCTGAGTCCCTTATGGTTTAGGTCTTTCTGTACATAATTCTGTGGCTGTTTTAAGTCCCAAACTGAATCTCTGACCTGGGTTTTCTGCCGCACTTGTGATGGCCCTGAATCCATGCTAAACAAAGCTGCTCCTCTGAGGTAGACCTCACTCATGCGCCTATGTACTAGTTAATGCCATTCTCCAGATTTCAATCTCCTGTATCTAAGGGCAGAAGGGGTCCAACAAGGTAGTAGGACTTCCAATCTTACCATTTCAATTAGATATCTGTTGCTTTTTGCAGACAACCTTCTCCTCCCATTGCTTTGTGGGTGCTCAAAGGAAGTCATCTTAATGCCACAATGGTGCTGAACCATTTAAATTCTGCTTCAGTGAACTGTAGATCATCGTCTACAAATTCAGTGTCAGCTGCCTTTTATACTGCAACGCACACTTTCGGCTTTCTAATCATAGCACATGTCTGAGTGACAATTCATCTCCCAGAAATGGGAGAGGTAATGTTCCGAAACATAGTTTCCATCATTAAAGAGAACAAAGAGTAAAAAGATTGGACTCAGAGTTAGGACAGAATTTTATGGGATCAGACAATCCCTTTCCACTATCAGTCCATAATTCTACATGACTTGTAATGTTTTATGCATGTCCCTAGGGATTCACAGCCAGCTATAAGATATACTCCCTGACTCACTTCAGTCATGACCAGCTGTGATATGTGTATTGCTCCATGATGTGAGCTCTTAAACCTCCTAGCATTATCCTGTTTATACTAAATCCTGTTCTGCTACCACAGATTACTCATCTCTTGATATGAAGACTGGGCTCATCTTGTCATTTGCTGTGACCAGCTTTCAGCTTTGAGCTGTACTATTGCTTGTAACACCCTACGTTGTCTACTGCAGCAATTGATTAAAATACCTCATTTAAAGAGACAAATGCAGTTACAATAAGCAGATGTGTGCCATCTTTGAGTTCTATCTGTCATATGCTTTGGAAGGTATATCCAACTCAGTTTATTCATCATTAAAAGTGGTTACTTAAGGCAGTACTTTATCCTTCCACCACAAATCTGCAGACTCAACAGCAAGTTAAGTAACTGGTTACTGGAGTTCTGTGGTGGCTTCTTTGCAATAGTTAGTAGCAGCTTGTCATCAGGCAGCATAGCCTCAATACATCCAGATGTAAAAGAGTGGAATCGTTCTCCTCCTCTGATAAAAGTGATTACAAATAGAGCCTGAGCAGCTAGTTTTAGAGCACATTCCAGCTATTTTAAGTTGCATGAAATGAATCCCACCAGAGCAGTCTCACATTCAGGTTGAAAAAGCTCAATGATAGCTCTACACAGAGAATTTTCTTTAACTAATAAGTACTGATTTGACAAAATAATTTCCAAAATTGATGTGAATTGCCTTTCCTCTTTATTAGACTTGGAGAGTTGGATTGTTTCCTTAGTGACACAAAGCTGATGCTTCTAGCAGGTAAAGGACGTTCTCACAGGAGATGTGAGTCATACCTTCATAAATCTGCTAGGCTTAGGGCTGCATTTAAGTAGTTCTCAGAAAGAGTGGTGAGATAAGAGCAAAAACCTAGCAAGCCTGTAGCAAGAGTACCAAAAAATACTGAGAAGTCTGTTAAAAAGCCCAAAGTACAGCTCTTGTAACTCCTGATATAACAAAGAGGGAAATAAAAATTTACTCTTACTCTTAGCAGATTTTCTTCATAAAGAACACACCTCTTAATGGTACCTGAGTTTCCAAGCACCAAGGTCTGATTTATACCTCCCTTTTTCCCTCCTAGCTAATGAATTGTGCTAAATTAATAGAAAGCAAGCCACTCAGTCAGAAACCTTTATCTTCATTTTAGTTTCTCAAAACAAACTGTCTTTTCTCCATCAGGACAGAAAGCTGGCATAAAGAAGAAAAACAGAAAACTTATACAGCAAGGAATAGAGGCATAGCAAATTCAATTAACTGTTTTCATTTCCTTTACGTCAAATATTCCATGTACATTTTTGATTGCCACTTACATAGAAAGGCAACTCTAAAGTGATATTGCAGAATCTTGTACATTTTTATACAACATGAAGTCTTTAAAATGAAATGTATATATTTTTAACAGGTACAATATGGGAGAGAGAAGTGATTCTCTGTTAAATTCCTGACACGACAAGTTTTGTCATTTCTTATTAGGCAACTTAGTGCAATGCCATGGTGTATTACATCTTTTGATGCAACAGCAGCTAGAACAAGAGTGCTTTTCTAAAACTTTTAATAAGCAACTGGAAGTAGCAAAGTACCTGCTGCAATGGCAGGTCACTATAAGCTTGCACATCAGTACTTTCCATAACTGCAGTGCTTGGGGGAAAGGGAGGCCATAAACGATGCTCTGCTTCAAGTAAGAATATTTCGAGTCATTAAATGCCAGATCTTCCCTACACAAAACACGTCTGAATTCTTCTCCTCAGGATGCTGGCACTGGTATTCCTTCATGACTGTCCAGCTTTCTTTAGTGAAACAGACACATATTGAAATCACTCTTAATATATGCATACCTTCATCTACATTTCCTGTTAGTGACATGAGATCTACTTGTACAGGTGAGTAAGCACTGTAACACCTCATTAATTTCTGCTTACTAAAGTGGATTTTGGATCAAGCTTTAAAGCTCCATATTCCACAAACTGATTCTTAACATGAAACATTGCAAAACTGACTGAATTTCTATTCAATCATTACATCAGTCAGGATACAAACATCAAGTCAGACTGCAGATGAAGCACCAGACAAATGATCTGCACAGAAAAACAAGAGCTTTTTATTATCAAGTTTATATCGTCCTTAAGATGAAATGCCGCTGAATACGCAAACTTTAAGAGCCTTTATTTTCCACAGATTCTCACCCTTCTGGTATACAAATAATACATTTTTACTCTCATAGTTGATTCCTATGACTTGTTTGAATCCTTAATTGTTTCCACTTCATCATTTCCCTTTTCTATCTCTTTCAGTTCCCTTATTCACTAATGGAATTTTTTTGCCTAAATCACTTTCTTTCTTTTGTTAAACTGAGCTACTAACTTAATATTCCCTGGGCCATAAGAGGATTTAATTCTGTTATTCACAAAAAAAAAAAAAAAAAAAAAAAACAGTCAGTAATGAACTTGCCATTTTTCTTAAAATAACCAAGATGTTCCAAAACAACTTTCATCTTCATTATTGTTTGAGCAGCTCTAATTATTATTTTTAAAAACGTGTTATTTTCTCACAATTTGAGGATCTTCTGAGGTGAGTGAAAGAGATGTAAAAATATCCATTTCACCATTATGTGAGCTATCCTTTACAAGAAAATAAAAACAGAGTCAGAGTTGCTGTTGACTCTCTGACCCCAAATTCATCCAAGAATTTTATCTCGGCCACTGCCTGACTTATGAAGCTATCTACAGGAAGTGTCTTTTGAGTTTAGCTCATCAGGCAAGATCAGGCTCTAACTCACACTACCCTTCTTCTGATGTCCTTCTCCTCTCCCCCAAGATCATCCCTCTCAGAGACTTCATACCATTCCCAGTCAACCGACTTGTTTGGCCACGAATTACCCTTCATGTTGAGATGGTTTTCTCACTAAAGTCTCTGAGATTTCAGAATGCCCTTATTCTGTGCTGGATGGAGTCCAAAACCTTTGATGTTTTTCTGCTAATTAAAAGATAGTTATTTTGGGGAAGGCTGTCTATCTTCTGATTAAAAAATAAATTGATCAAAAGATTTCTGTCTGGTAATGGACTGACTACTTCACAGACAGATTTATTAGATAACAGAACTAAAATCATAAGGAAAAAAAAAAAAGCAGCTCTGTTCTCATTATTATTACAGAGAAAATGAAAAGAAGAATATTTCTTTTAGGTCTCTCTTGATGACAAGATCATCAGACAACTGGTGCCCCTGCCTGCCTCCTTGAGGAAAATCCTCTTTCACCACAAACCAACAGGATCCATAGGCTCTTTATTATGAAAACCATGTTTTAACCAAACAAAAAGCGTTAGTAAGGAAAGCAAAGATACGTAAGGAGAAAGAGTAAAAGTTATCATGAGATTTGTATTTCTTTAGGGGCAGAAACCAATTTACTCTTAATGCATGTATCTTGGACATCTGAATTTTTCATCCTGACTCCTCTTTGTTTTCAATTATCTGGTTTAGAAACAGATCTTAATACCTCCCAGGTGCAGTATATAGCTGGAGGCCCTTGTTAACTGAGCCAGAGTTTTTGTGCATTGTTGGCCAGAGGCAGATCACTGCAACCACCCAAACTTCTGCGAGACCCCTCCTGCAGGAACAGTTTTACTACCCAAAGGAAAATGTGGGAATCTTGTTTACAGCACATATCATGAAAAATTTAATTCAACCCATGGAAATCTACAGCAAAAGTCCATAGTTTAATCAGAATTCAGAGGGATGAACAGATGAGAAATGAACACATGAAAAATGAAAACTGAGCCAGTCTGAGAGTTCTGCTGTCTGTAATACTCCACAGTATATAATACATGCACTGCAGTAGATTAGATGAAGCCTTACTGATATAACTATCTACCATTCAGCTGCCAAGAAATGGTGTGAATCAGGCTTGAGAACTGCCAGATTAGTGGACTAGTAGAGCAGAAGGTAACAAAATCTTAATACACTGTCAGCATTAAAGTATTTCATAAGTAAAACATAAGAACTTTTCTGTGGCAGATCACAACAAAGACAGAGGTAGATATCTCAGGGCTCCTTTATTATACTAATGAGAGGAAAGCTGATTAATCATTAATCAGCTCATTAACGATCAATGGTACACTGTCGAATTATTATTCTATTTGTATCCTAATCTGTGCAGCTTACAAAATGATATTAGTGTATTTGCCAAATCAGTGCAAGACATGAAAAGAATGGTTTCATAAGAAGAGAAACAAAAGACAAAATTTCAAGACGTCATTTCTCTTCAAAGGACAATCATTCACTCATAGCTACACGAAAAACCTAAGAAAGTTGGGAAGAAAGCCCCCATCAGTTGATAGCTTCTGGCATTGAACCAGACCTACCCCAACAAGATCCAGCTCAACACAGTAAAGAGATTTGATCGCTTGAATTGGGCTCACTTTTCCTGTTCACTGACAATCTTTCCATTTGATTCCTGGCTGCGGCTTCTCCTGATGTTCAGTAAAAGGTATGTCAAAGAGGCAGGAGGATTGCAATGAAAATCCAGAACCTGGTAGCTGTTCTAAATCCTACTAAGAGCAGAACTTTGTAAGGTGTTAGTTTTTATAAAATGCGTGAAGGGGAAAGAAGAGTCCTAATGAAAATACCTTCAAAGGCATTTCACTTTGTCAGACAGGGAAGGGCATGGTAGCCCACTAAAAAAAAAAAAAAAAAAAAAAAAAAAAAAAAAAAAATTTTACCCTTTATTTTCCGTTTTTTTTATCTGAGCCAAGAAAAGTATCACAGCTAAAAACTGCAATTATAGGGAACTGCCAAATTTATCTTTTGTGATTTAGGATGGCATGCTTTAGCAAGATCAGGGAGATTTTTTTAGTCACATCATGACAAAATATTGTCCGTTTGGCAAGGAACAGAGTTCTCTGGCTTCTACACTACAGCATGCTGCTTGAATGCAAACCTCCCTTAGGAATGCAAGTGAAGCTGATAGGAATCCTTACCACTAGTTTGGCAGAAAGCCTGTCCATCTCTCCCTATTCTTCCTTCCTGCACATTTTAAATCTACAAAACTATATGGTAATCTACAGGGGGAAAAAGAGAGAGAAAAGGTAAACGTGGAAAATAGATTTCACTATATATTTTAGTATAAAATCTGTTGAAGAAAGGCTGCTGAACTTTTAAAAAGATAGTATGGAAATAATGCTAATTTCTTATGCCCATCACAGTTAACTTGCTGGGGATAAGTGACTTGACCAAAATTCCATGTCTCGGTTTATTTTGCCTTGGGTACATGTTTCTCTGTTGCTACAGCTTATGTCAGGACTGTTTGAAGCACAATCCAGCACAAAACATGTATGCAACTTAAAGAACTCATACTCAAAATATATTACATCCACTATAATATTGACAAGATTTAATTACATACTTAGAACCAATTCTTGAATTGCATTTAAATAGAATTAAACTTAATGAGAAACATCTTAAAGTAATAAATAAAATGAAATAAATAAAATGAGAATAAATTGATAAAGTAAAATTTAATTTTAAAATTCAATATTCTGTCATATCATGTTATATCACAGAAACATACTTATTTCTTTGGTGTAAAAATGTGTCACAACACGAGACAGCCTTAGGTTTTGGTAGCCTTACATTATTCTCTTACTATTACAAATCAAACTGCACTAGAGTCATGTTTATTCACTTAGCATTTTATGTGATGCAAGTTATAGCATTTGGACTGGGTAATCACGGGTAAAAACCATGGCACGTGGAACTCTAAGACTCAGAGCCACATGCTTGGCTACAGAAGAAAAATTGACAGCTCCATTGATGGCAGATCATTGGGAAAAAGAATCCAGAGTCATGAGTCTTACCACACAAATGGCAAAAGGTAATAATTCAGTTGTGCAATTCATTGGAATCTGAATGTTATTTTGTAATTACTTATTGATTAAAAAAGAATGATTATTCCTTCACAATGTGTTGTATCTGCAAACATTTTAAGGAAAATTATGGGCACTATCTTAGGATAAAAAGCACTTTCTACATTAGATTTTCATACACGGCAACTCCATAAACATGAACTATGTTACTGAAACCCTGAGGAGCTAAACAAGGAAACAGCATGACAAAAATGGATAGCAATGAAGGATTTACATAGACCTACGTATATGGTAGAATTCACAGTCTCAAATACTACTTAAGACATACTATTTACAGTCAGAGGGTTACTAATTGCACAGACTGTGAATAGCTTCATAGAGCTCCGAAATGAGCTCGTATTTTGAAATACTTATGAATTTATTACTTCAGGCATAGTAATATAGGTGTCTGAGACTGTAAATGTCTTTCACCCAGGCTGCTCAGAATGAGAGAAGAGGAACTCAGTTTCTGCAACCATTCACACAGATGAAAGAAGAGTCCAATATATCATGAATATTTGGATGTAGAGTCTTACTAAGTGAAGTTTGCATCCATACAAGCCAATTTCTTTTCTTTTTTTCATTTCTATCATCTTCTCTTCTGTCCATATTCTTCTAGCACTCATTTCTTTACAGCAGTTTTAGTTTCAGAGTTCAAAAAAATTTATCAGAAGACTTTGTGAGATAGGACATTAAATTTTTGTTCCTACTCTTCTATTAAACTTAAATCTACAATTACCCAGACATTGATCTGTGGATTTTCTTTGTTCTATGTCTACATGGTGAAATTGTGTTTCACCACAGAATCGTTAATCAGCAGATCAGAGGTCTAGTCATGACTTTTACTGTTATCCATACTTAAATATCTCTCTGGGCTGGTTATCAATCATAATGATAGATTTGTGAAAATCTCATTAGTCACGTAATATTTAGACATGTCAGTCTCCTGATGCCAATACAATGAAATTCAACTTAACTCAAATGGAAGAGTAATAAAATTTTGTGTTTTATTTTAAGTATATAAACGACTCAAACCATTTCATGAACTTTGTTTACCTAGTTATTTCGTAACCAAAATGCTGACCACTTTGTTATGCATGCTCTTATTTTCAATTTTGTCATTCCTACGTGTGCAGTGCATCCAAATATGATACTCTGTCTGCTGCTCTTATACCATTGCTCTTGTAATGAAGTCACCATATCTGATACGTCATGAGTTTGTAAGTCTAAAACATCTGGATTTACGGAGTATGAAAGCTTTTGGGACAGAGCCTGAGAAGACTGTGCCACTACTAAAAACACATTAAATTATAGTCATGATACACATCTAGAATATTTAGTTTTCAAGAAAGAGAGAATTTTCCATCTAATCTGATGTATTATCTTGATGTTTGACAAACAGTGGCCACTGAAATCTTCCAGGATATCATCTCCAGAAATTGGACTTCTTCATGTTACAACTATCAGTGATAGTCAGTGGTAAGCAGAAACATGGTATTACTTACCTTAGCCATAGCTGTTTTAAAATAATGTAAAGTATGAACAGTAACACAACCTATACTCTGGCTATTGCTCAAGGTTTGAAATGTCACCCCAGAAAAACAGTGGACTCACTAGTTCCTGTAATATGGTTTGTAAAGTTAGTTAGCATTTTGTGGCATTTAAAAAGCTCATTGAGATTGAATATTCAGTTTACCCAAGCAGCTGTTCTCCAGCCTCGTTTGAAGGACATCTGTATTGTCACTATGCATGAAGCAACAAATAGAATGGTAGTTCAGGTTTGTGATTCAGAGGACCTAAATCCAGATCCTACATTGTTTTAATGAAAAAAAATAAAACAAAAACAAAACAAAACAAAAAAAAACAGATTTCACTATGATCATCTCTGCAAAAAAACACTGTTTTTGATGTCATCTTCACTAAGCTGCTGAATGCCGAAGTTGTTTTCTGCTTCTCAGGTCTTGTTGAAGAAGCAAAGTAAAGAACATCTGATTGCTCATGTTTTACACTACACAATAAAAAGTGCACAAAAGTCCACTTGCAATTGGCTGTAATTTCCATGCAACACCTGAAATATATTAGACCTCCAAAGCATCTCTACGATGTTATAACCTATTCTCTATTATTTTCCTCCAGTACAAATAAAAAATTAATGTTATCATATATGTAAACTAGTTTTAGGAGGCAATATATCAATCTAACATAGGCAGTTTAAGTAAACCGGACAAACTGACACTAAAATAACTTCCTCTTGATGGAAAAGTCTATGTCAATCTCTTTTGAAACATGAAAATAATATTCTATAACATAAAATGGGGCCGATCCATAACCAATTAAGGGCCTTAAATTAAATTAATCCATCAATGGATTACTTCTCCGTAAAAAGGTCCTTTCATCTATCTAAAGGTTGAATGCCCATATTGTTTGTTCTAACAGATAAGCTATTTTAAAAGGGAGCAAGTGGAAACATTATTTCCAGTACCATGAAAAAGCTTTTTGCAATTGTGAGGGTTATTTTGCCTTTATTGTAGCTACTTCTCCTTTTAAGGTGGACTCACAGTTGTCATTTCAGTACTGTTGATGAAAAAATCTATTAAGAATGATTTTTCATATGCAGTATAAGCATCCCCTTTGTTTCATTCACAGGTTGTGAAAAGAACATTTCGTTTGCTTAACGGTAAGCAATATATGAAGGTATATTTTCTAGCATGATAATGGGAAGAAAAATGTAAAAATAAAATGTCAACTTTGTTTCAATATGAGGATATTTCAATCAATAACTGTGTTCTTAAGCATTACTTTCTATTGTTTTCTACTAGCTAGTATATTCTAGATGCATAGAATCATTTTTTAGGCTAAACATCAAACTGAACACTGTCTTAGTTACACAGTCATTGCAAACTGATAAAACAAAAATCAGTCTGATTTTAAAAGAAATCCTGATCCTTTACCATTGGTGGAGTGGAGAAGCTTCATTTAAGTGACTTGCATAAAAAATTCTTATCTTTTTCAGTTTCTACTAATTTCTTCCACTAAACAAAAGCCATTTTGATATGTAGGCTCCTTAAGGTGTTACAGCAAGCAATACAAACAACTATGTAGTTCCTTGGAGAATAACAACAATACAATTCTTAACAAATTTGTGTCCACAAGAATGAACTGCTATTGTTCAGCTTCATCTATTCCTCTGAGTATGGCACACAAAAGAAATTTGAGTCTGAAGACCCCAGCCAGTGTGGACCTTTCTACTTTCCTAACCAGAAGAGTTTAGAGATTATTTTCTTTTCCTTCCCCAGCTTTTAAAAAGACTTCAGTTTGACAACTTTTGTCTGCACCAACAAAAGCACAGAGATTCACAAGCAAGATCAAGGCACAACAGGGAACCACTTAAACTTTCAAGGCACCCTTTTGCAGCAGTTTTTGAATCTCAACACTGAGAATTTTCATCCTTTTGTGAGCTTAAGCCACACCAGGAAATTTTGATGCAGCTTTTGTCTGAAGAACCATAAAGTATTCATCCAACATACATTACTTAAACAGCATCTTGAACCCATACCACTAAGTGAAAGGAAGCTCTAACTGAGCATAGGCAGAATCAAAAACATGCATTATAATTATTATAATAAGAAGATCTATGTATACAAAATCGTGCTAAAAGGATGTGTACTCCAAGCTCTTAATTCCTAATATTTCATGTCATAAGTGTTCTAACAGAATTAAAATAATCAGCCCTATTGAAATAGAATTAGCCTCTTAGAAGTAAGCCAACTTTCTGTTGTCCCTTATCATGTGGAAAAATGCCTATAAAATAGAAGCCATGCTTCATTCCTGAACATTTCCCCAGTTTCAACAATAATCTGTGATCAACAACTAACAGGGATTACTAAGGAAAAAAATGCTTCACCTCCACAGAAATTTATTGCAAGAATTACATAAATGCATCTCACCATGATGAATATCATAAATAATGAATACATTATGATCATTCAAGAAAAAAAAAAATCTCTCCATTGTTTATTTCCCAGCTGTTTTATGTGAGTAGACATCCCTTCTGTCCTGCAACCATCCTTTCAAAAACATGACTACAATTGTGATTAACACCACAGGGGGGCTAAGCACACTCATCCCTGTTAGTATATCCCTTTGCACCCCAGAGACTTTTGTGGGAAGAAACCTCCAGGAAAACAAGGTGATGAATTTTTGTGGGAAACTGACTGATCTTTGAATTGTTCCCCACTTCTTTTGCTTCTGAGGAAAGAGCAGGTAAAAAATGAAAATCAACACTAGACCATCTCATGGCATCTAGGAATTATGAAGAGGATTGGATGGGGTCCAGATATCTGAGTAATGTCATTGATATACCAGTTGTTCTTTAATATCATCTTAGTCTCAGTGGAAATAAAGTACCAGTTCCCTACTGAGTAAGCTATGAAGATTTTTCAGTTTTCTGAAGAAAAGGAACAAACTAAGAAGACTATATTTGTAAGAAACAAAATTGATAGATTATTTTATCTATGCATAAGTTTGAGTCTATTGAAAAAACTGAATATTTTATTAAAATACCTTTCTGCTCAGGGTCATCCAGACATCTAAGGAAAGATTTATTTGCTGGCAGCAAAGTTCATAGAGAGCTCTATTCATTAGC
Organism: Tragopan temminckii; assembly: GCA_028571105.1. NCBI lineage: Eukaryota > Metazoa > Chordata > Aves > Galliformes > Phasianidae > Tragopan > Tragopan temminckii. The sequence goes on from JAOWBP010004006.1 coordinate 9,188,236, forward strand.
TAAGTTTGACATTGAACAATTTAGAATATTCATAATATCTACATCATATTCATACTTGGTCACAAAGAAATGCATCCTCAGGTATTTAGAACTAGGTTGTAATGCATATATCCATATGCACAATTTAAATAAAAGTGTACTGAATGAGCAAACTGAAAGGCATATTTTGATCTACATCCAAGTTATGTTTAAAATTTATAAGTAAACCAAGAAGTCATTTTAACTTCCTAAACAGGCAAAAGAAAAACTGTAGCAAGTATCAGAATAAAAGATCATTGCATGTAACAAAGTAACGAAATTCCTTTCTCATTTTATGCTTCTTATTCTGTCAAAAGCAGCGTAGCTCTCATTGGAGTGTTTATGCTTTGACACAAGATCTGCATTCATTCAAAGTATTTTACATGAGCAAGAAATCTCCAATTTTAATGCTTGTAGTAGGGGCAATCCCATTGTGGAAGCAACTGACTCTCTGCTTAAAAAAAAAAACAAAATCATCCTTACTTTGCATTCACATTCTGTGTATTCCAGGTATTCTCTGTTCCATACAAGAAGCATCATAGACATCTTCAAGGTCAGCTCCATAGACAGCTTTGCTCACCATCAGTGTAAGCAAGCTATTTTAGAAAAGGCAAAGGGATGGAATTGACTTTCAAGATAGAGTTACACTGTAGGTAGCGGAAGCGTTTGCTGGCTCCAAATGTCTGTAGAAACTACTTTTGGCTTTGAGTGGGAAGGAAAAACCAGAAGTACACTGTGCATGTGACCTTATTTTCACAGAAAGACAGCTCAGCATTTGAGCCAGAAAGAAGTTGTGGATGATAAAATCACAAAAGCTGTGAGATATTTTGCAGGGTTCAGCTGCTCCACAGCATATTTGGGGCCTACACACATCAAGATGAAAATTATTTATCCTGAAATCAATGAATTCAATCAGATTTATACAGACATTTCTGTACTGGATTACTTCTATAGGGATATTCTCTGACTCATGAGTATGTACCACATATTTATTTCCTCCAAGTATCAGGTCATCAGGAGAACTCTAAAACCTGAGCAGATATCACATTAATTGTGTATTCTGTTAGGAGAGATGCAATTATGTTAATTTCCTTTCATTAAAAATGATCTAGCTTTGTTTCCCCTGCCGCCCATCAGCATTATTACTTACTTCTCCATTTATAACATAGACCAAATTAAACAAAACGTAGTTGTGGAGAAAAAAAGATTTAGAAGTAAAGTCAGGAATTACTTGGGGGAGAAAAAGAGCGTGGGGGTGGAAGTAACAGAAGCTTTCTAAACGGTGAGGTGACTACTTCGGAGAGATTATCAGGCAACGATAGTTCATAGCTTTGCTTGAACTATTTTGAACTATGTTGTTGCCACCAGAATGAATTCAATTTTAAAAATTAAGGCTTTCATAATCCTAATGCAACACTTATTAGTGCAGGTTGCTCTGCCTGGGGGCTAAAACTATTTTATTCTTAGTTCCCATGATAAGTGCCATACAGAATGTTTGATGCTTGCCGACTGAACTCATTCTGTCAGCAGAACAGTTGATATTTCACACTAGAATGCTAACTGTACTTCAAGGACAAGTCATCTGATCAAAGGGTACCACAAATCTTCACAGAGGATGACAGATGGGAAATGGTAAAGTGTTATTTATGTGAATGACCATTATGAATTTAAGATGCTCTTCTAAGCCATTTCACCATTACTCATTCACCTTTTAAATAACCCCCAATTCTTGGCATTGCAATTATCATTCAACTGCATAATATTATAGCTGAACAGTCAGTTTATGTGACAACAGCATAAGCTACTGTATGCACACAAATACAGACATAGAGATGCACACATATGTATATTTTTGGAAGCTTTTTTTTGTTTTGTTTTATATTTAGATGTTATAAATAATCATTGAACCAAGACATAAAAATGATCTGACATTTTTAAAACATGAGGTAGTCAAATACCAAAACCAATCCATCTTTCCTGTTTTAATAGCTTTTATTTGGCATGAAGGAATTTACTCAAAAGTGACCAATACTCTTCTTTTAACGGACTTTATAATCTGTTATAAAGTTCAGAAGACCACTGGCTGAGTGGGAAAAAAAAAAAATCTCAAAAATAGGATATTTGGGGAGGTTAGTGTTGAGTGAATGAAAAAGAAAAGAAATAGAACTGTCAAAGAGGAAAATGCAGATATCCAATGAACCCTTAGCCTATTCTGTGGGTCCAAATCTTGTGTCTTTGAGATGGAACATGGCACTGGTCAGGAAAAGTGTGCCTGGTACACATTCTCCAACTAAACAAATACGCTGTTTACTGTTTGCTGAAGAAGTAAATCAAACTTCATGAGATACTGACATCTTTGAGATACTAAGCACAAAATCCTGGTCTCTATGATATTCCAGATAGCTTCTGAAATTCAAAGCAGTGATCTATTACTCAAGAATGAATGTATCACCTTTGATACATCTGTAAGAGGAGTAAATATGCTAAGCGTAGCTTCCCTATTTATAAAGGGATTATATTCAGTGGCACAGAACATGAGCGAGTGTCAAGGATCCTCAAGTCATATTGCCTTGAGGAAAAGTTCCAGTGTTTTCTTCACATTATCCAAACAGACAGAGGTAATGTTGATTGTTTAAGGGGCACACTTTCAGGCTAGCTCTTCATCATTCATCACTTATACTTTAAAAAAGATTTTCGTCCAACTTCTTCTATACAGGTACTACAGAGAAGATATATTTTTTTTAAATCTTAACTCTGTTCCTTGAAACATTCCACATTCCTGAAGATCTGATTTACAACCTGATCCCTGATCACCTCTTTACAAACTCAATGATATTCTGTCTTAAACATCTGGTTCCATCTAGAAAAACATCTAGAATGTACTACAGCAAAGGACAGATATGAACTGGACATCTAAGCTGAAATATACCAAGCAGTTAACAGAATTTATATGTTTCTTGAAAATAAATATCTAAAACTCTTGTATCTTGTAATCTGCATGTTCAAAGTGGTTTGTGCAAACTTTGTACAACCAAAAATCAGAAAGCATCTACAAAGTCAGACCAAAGTTGTCTAGACTGAAATGTCTCTAATCACTTTTAAGATCTGAACGACACTCAACCTACATCAGTTTGATCTTCTGCTCCCTGTGTTCTCTCACTTTACTCCATCTGCCATTAAAATGTAAGATCACGTGGACGATCTCTAAGTCAGAGAGTTACTCAGCATTGCATGCTGAGTTATCCACAGTAGATATCACAAGGAAAAATCACAACAAAGACTTCACACTGTTAAACAGTGAGTCTAGATCCAACTTCATGAATGATAACAAGTCTGAATTGTTCTCTATATCTGGAAGATATAATTATATAACGCTATAGAGTACCTGGAAGGGATCAGTCAGTCCATAGTGTTTGAATTACTCCAGGTTATCAGAAACAAATATCATGAACAACTCTAAAGCTAGATATTCAAAATGACTTTTATACTAATTAAATTAAAAAAAAAAAATCAATAGCTTAAAGATCATGACTTACATTTTTGCATGCATAAAATCACAGCTGGATCTATTTAAGGCAGATCACTAGTTATGAAAATGTAATGGGACTAAGAATTTCTGCCAAGCAGGAATGTCATTTATTCAATTGTGCATCAAAGGTAAGACATTCAAGAAAACGATGAGAAAAAAACCTTTTTTTTCCTCTTACTTTCTACTTCAACCCTCCAATTGCCTAGAATGAACTGAACTAATTTTAATTGTAATAAACAATAAGCTTGACCTAAACTAATGTGTATGAGTGCAAATTAGTGATGTAAATTATTCAGTTGTTATAAATATAATGTACTTAAATCTTGACAAATAATAAAGGAGATTTTAGTTTTGAGTTCTGACCCAAATTTTCTTAACATTACTGGAAGGATTACTAGTGCTCTTATCTGAACGGAATCATACAAGCAGAGGCTAGTAGAGAAAATATCCTGTCATGTAAAAATGTGGATTATTTTAGAGGCACCACATCTTTTGTATCCTTGCATTCCAACCATGCAGCAGCTGATCATTGATCCCCTTGGTTTATACGCCTTGACTTTTCTCTCACCAGAATGAGACCATGTCAGAATATGGCTGAGATCATGATGAAGTGAAAGAAAAATGGCAGGAAATTCTGATGAATTTTTTATTAATTCCAACAGAGTAACCTCTCTTTTGCAAGGTAGTATCCATGAGAAATCAGCAGAAGGTTTGTTTGCACTGACTCTTTAAAATTAAGCACTTCAAAAATAATCCAACCTGAAAAAGACAAATACCCTTCCTGAAAGAAGTCTGAGAGTGTACTAATATAAGCAAATGTGAGAACAATAATCAATTCTTCAGCTTCCACATCATTTAGATTTTCTCTGTTCTGGGAGAAATATTGCAACTCTTTTCCATCTACAAAGCCCTGAAAGTTATAAGAACCAATGTATTTTAGAATAGCTATGAGGATGTTTGAGATAATGGCATCACACTGACTGATGTACCAATATTAGGCAAGTCTCTATTAACAGTATTTTCCTGAACAGATTTCCCAGTTGATTGGGAAAAAGTCTACCTGGTTCATGGAGTCTTATTCAAGTATTTAACTTGGAAAACTTCTATTTAAAAAAATATGTGCTGCCATGCAAATGAGAAAAGAAACTAACATTTTTCTTAGCTTCTTGTGAAATCTCAACCCCTTTAATGTTATAAAAATAATGTTGTAAAAACAAACAACAAACAAACAAAAAAAACCTGAGCATATGTGAATAAAGAGAACAACTTTACCCAGCAAACTCATAGCAGTTTTGACAACAAAAGAGGATCACGGATTTATAAACCAAAAGCAGAAGAAAACTATGGTACTATAAGTCTTGTGCATAGTGAGTTTTTGTTTGTTTGTTTTTGTCCTGTAATAAAATTTCTTCCTTCATTAAACCAACCATTAAAAACATTTCAGTTGCAAACTAGGCTTGTACCAATAAATAGGAAAATAGTTACTCAGCTAAATCAGGAGTTTGGATTGTGACCTTAATGAATAACTCTTGTTAGAAATTGAACATTTTGTGCAGTGAAATTCAGGCAATCAGTCCCCTGGGATCAAAGAAACTATCTTTAATTTAATCCCAGAGCAACAAACTGGCTTGCCAGCATCCCCTCAGAGGGGAAAGAAATACTGCTGGGGGTGGTGGAGAGAGAAGGCAATGCTGTCTTTGTGATGAAGCTCTGATTTCTACAGAAAAAAAAAAACAAAAAACTTTTGGAGTAATTACTTTTGGAGGCATTATTTTGGAGTAGCCCTCACATTTGAGGGTCAAATTCATCCAAAAACTTATCATAGATGGAGAAGAAGATGGACCAAAAGGTAGCACAGTCTCTAGAGAAAACAGTTGTCTCCTTTTATGCTCTCAAGCTAATGAAATGCTTAACCAAGAGTATAAAAAATAAGGTGATCCTTAAGTATGGCCTTCATTCTGAGCAAACAGGGACTTAAAGTGAAGTAAAGGCAGTATCCAAACCATTGTTTTAATGACCACTGATGGAGCTGGTATCCATAAATATTTCTAATTGTCCTTATCTAAACATTAAAGATTACAGCCTCTAACTTAATTTACACAGAACAGCTCTGCATTTCATTTGTTTTAAACCCATTGCCAAACATTTCATCGCTAGATAGTTACTCCAAATTCAATGCACGAATTCAGCAGTGTTGAAAGTGTTTGATATCCAGCTTGTATATTCCTCTACTAATAGTTTCTATCATTCTGGGAGCAATAAAGTCAGTCATCAGCTGCCCTACAAACACTGTAGGAACCATGACAAATGAACAAACAGAACTTTGTTAGGATATATGCATTAGCAGCCATAAGAATAAACTTGAACTGAGTTTTATTCTGTCAGAATGAATTACAACAAAATTTTGATTAAAAAAATTGTTATTCTGAGTGTTCTATTTTCATTATAACCCACAGGGATCTCAGAAATTGGACAGCATGTGTACTTAGTCTACACTTATATGGTTGTTACAGAATCTTTCTGCTCATTTTATCTGTTCTCCAGGTTCAACACAAGAAGGCAAAGGGTTACATACCTAGATGATTCTGTTCTTGGAAAGAACACAAATTGGTTTTCTAAAGTTCATCTGGTATCTGAATTACTGGTTGTATATTCTTTCAAGTTCATCATCCTTTCAGAATCTTTTTCCTGTTCTATTTTTCATGCAGAATTTCAGAACTAGCTTGGAAAGATTAAGCAAGGGCTGCCACCATGTTGACAATATGAAAATAAAGTAATTTGTTTGCTTGATTGATGGCCACAGTGCTCTCCCAAGATGTGACTAACGCAATCTAAAGAACAGTGTAGGGAGGTCATTAAGGTTTTTATCGATTTCCTCTGAATTCTGGATAATGTATCAACAGTCTTCACTACTTCCACTTGAAATTTTTAATTTAAATAACCAGAAACAACAAAGCAGTCAATCATTTTCTTCCTTTAGAAGCTGAGACGATTTTGTACTGATATTTCAGATAGATTAGGAAGCATAATGCTGCTTTGTTATTCATACCTAGTAACACTATTGGTCCTACTAGGATAATGACATTAGAGTAGTGCAAGTAAATGAACGAATGACACACTAAATGTAAGACTTATTACTTGTTCTGCTGCTGTCTGACAAATAAAAAAATTGGGTAGAAATAAATACAGTTCAGCATCTTACCAAGAAGTAACAAGATGCAGGAAGCAACATGTTTTTACATGTGGAAAAAAAAGGAAGATGACAGGCAGACTACATATTAAGACACTGCTGTGGAAAAAATAAGCAGTGCTGGCTAAGTGTTGGAAATTTTCTAAGGGGAAAAAAACAAAACAACTTGAATGTATTGTGGGGTCAAATTCACTCAGTTTTATGAGAGTTGAATTTCATTTGCTGAACATAGTATCTGCTTATGAAAGCTACAACTTTCATATTAAGGAAAAAAATAGATAAATAATAGTCAGTATTATAGCCTTTCTTTTATAAGAGTATTTTCAGGATACAGAAGTTCTAAAACTAAACCTGAAGCTCCTTTCTCTGTGTCAAAGATGCTATCTTTTCATTCTCTGCACCAGTAAAACCATTCTTAGACAGGCTTCACCGGCTTTAGATTTTTATATTTTTTCATCATTGTTACTTGCAATAGTTTTCAGCTTAGAAAACATCAGAATTCCTTCCCTCAAAAATAAATGGTTGGCAGGAAAGTTCATAACTGATGTACTCTTTCTAGATCAAACCATCCAAGCAGAAAGTTTTAAGTAGATTTCTAGATACAGATTCCCCTAATGTTTGAAAGAAAACAAAAACTGCCAAATACCTACCGTATTAAAACCAAAATATCAACTTACAAGAGAAACTAAAGCCACACAGAGAGCACTGAAAGCATCTTAGATTGTTTCCCTGACTTGAATTCATCAAGTGCAAGAATATAATTCACCTTAGGAATGCACTTCTTTTTTTTTCCTAGGATACATCAGTAAAAGTTGTTGCCGATTGCTACAGCAGGCATGCTGGAAGATTGGTGAAGCCAATCTCCCAACTGGGAGCCGCTGCTGGCAGAGCATGTGTTTTTTTCTGAGAAGCCACATCCTGGTACCATCTATTGTTGTTGGAAAATACTTTCACAGGTGAAAGCAATAGAGTAAACCAGATCTGCACTGACAGACTAGCATCAAGCAAAACAGAGGAAAACAAAATAAATTTATTTTCTGGCTACAGGGAACAATTCCGGTGCAGTTTTGTGATAAAGTAATCAAAGCTAACTACTAGAAAGAGAACTACTGAGTGCTGCTTTTTAAGTTCAATATTTTAAAATGACACTTAACTGCTGAATAAACCCTTCTACGGTCACAGATGTTCTACAATCTCAAATACATCTTATTTCCAAGTTGCTTTGTGATTTTTCCGTGTTTCTACGTGACCAATGACATTCTGGTTTCACCCTCTGTTCAAGGCCTTCCTTGAAAATACTGCACTAAACATAAGTATGAAGAGCAGAGCCACGACTTTGGAAACAGCAGTACCCCAGAAGAGCTGAAACGCACCTGTCAACTTCTTAAAAAAAAATTAGTCAGGTTATGTTCACATTTAAAAGAGTTCCCTTAAGTTCACATCACTGTAATGTAGAACTTATTTTAATGTTTTTACTTCTGACCCAGAGCTAGCTGATATGAACTTATCCAAACAAGTCCTGAACTGCTAACATGTTACACCTCAGGAAGGCCAAAGTTACCATTTACAAGAGATGTCCTGGATTCTGACATTTCTAGTTCCATTTTTTGGATGATCACTAGAAAGAATTTTCTATCAGCAACTTGCTCTTTCTCAGATGAGTTCTCCCCCCATTCTACAGCCAGACATCATACCGTCAGTTCACCACACCTCTGACCTCCAGGACTGCAACCACAGCAGAGTTCTCCCAGTCTTACAGTGATAACATTCTGCTGCAAGCTTTAACTATGGGGTGATACAAGTAGAACTGATGCCAATCTTCATACTCAGTGTGAAGACAACTTCAAGGCCTCTACATAAATGGCATTATGAAAATAACAGAGAAAGCAACAGTGCTAACAATTTGTAGCTTTAAATAAATGGGAACTAGAGATACAGTGTCCAATAACACACCCTTTCCTTACTTCCAAAAGCAATTTTCTCCTTTGGCACAGCAGATACCACACATCTCTTAAAACAAGAGGATAAAATTAAACTAAACTAAGACTGATTGTCTGAGAATGTGCACATACCCTTTACGTTTACTTTGTACCAGTCTGAACTGGCTGCTGGAGGATGTCCTGTAGCAAAATGATCAGTGACCTTTGAGACACTGATGGCTTCTTTTCCTTGACACTTTCCTCCTATGATTTGCTCTGAATGCATCTCACCAGAATTCATGACTTTCTTGTCTCTGTCCTAATGAGTAAACTACTAATTAATCAAAACCTGATTTTAATTGGTAACATTTGAAAGATGATTGAAAGAGCTTCAAGTCAAGCACCGTCTTCTGTTCTTCCAAATAAAACTGAGACAAAAATTCCCTTTCAAAAAAAAAAAAAAGAAACGAGCTTCATCTTAAATGGGGAGACATAAGATAGCGAGAAAATAAGCCTCCAGGGGAATATTTTCACAACAATTGACCAAATCAACAGGAGTGCAATAAACTTCAAATTCAAGAGCATTCAAACATAAAAATTGCTTGCCAACATTAGATCACCATATTTTGATGGCCTTCTATTGAGTTTAACACAACATACAATCACTCTGACACCATTCACAATGAAGTGCAATATAATGCCAGGGTCATTACATTATGGTACCATATGCTAAGCATTTCAAAATCACTGTGTTCTCAAATGGAATAGTCTGGCGTTCATGGAACGCGTGGTGTCTCAACTTTGTTCCAGTTTTAAGTAGAAGTTGGTGAAAAATTGTTGTCCAGCTCCCTGATACCTTATCAAGGTAAAGGCTGTTCCTAGTGCAGAGTTAGAACCGATCATCACTGCACAGGAAGTATCCATAAAGCATCTTAAGAAACAGGAGTGAAAGTAAGAATATTTTCCCACCATGCAAAAAAATAGATAAATAAAATAAAATGCATTAAAAGCAATCTGTAGATAAAAAAATTCAATCCTTCCTGAAACAAACAAACAAAGAAAGCCCAAAAACCCCAAAAATACGTCTATTCATCTTCAGAAATTGTTGAACTAGATCACTGAGGCCAAGACATAAGACTCGTATTTTAAGAAGATCCTTATTACAATCAGACTGATTTGTTTAGACACTGAGTAGCCACCACCCCTCACCTTACAGCTTCCTGAGATACTGGACAGAACCTACAAGAAAAGCCACTGATTCTCAAGGTCACTGAAAACTATCTTATATTTTAAAGCAATTTGATTTGCCAAACGTCAAGTACAGCAGACACTCTGACCTCCAACAAGATTTACATCGTTCAAGTTTTAGAGCTCTTATATGTTAAGTACCAACACCTGAAAATACTGACCTACATGCTGACCTACACAGGTGTTGAATAATGATTATACACAGCTGTTCTTTCTAAAAATAAGATTTCCATTTTGAAAACTTAGGAATGTTTTATTACAACTTTCAATGTTATCATGAAGCTTTTTGAGCCTATGCAGAACAGTTTAATATGAAGAGCTGAAATTCTGACACATAAGGATATGTTTTTGATAGAACAGATGATAAGAGATTTATTTTGAAGTATGTCTACCTTACTAAAGAGTCTGTCTTGAAACTGAGTTTTCTGTTTGTGCTCCAGAGAGAATCCCAAGAACAAAATCAATTTATTTTCCCAATTCTTAAAAACTACATCTTTCTCTATCTGAAGAATACAGATTATCTGGAATGAAGGATGTGGTAATGCTACAATAAATGAAATAAGGTGGTGGTATGTTTGGAATGGGTGAAGTGGTAGTATGGCTGGAGGGGTGTTCCTTAGTTCATAATTCAATCCTAAAGTCAAAATTTGTTTCAGTACCTGCAATATCCTGACATAATAGAGCAATGAGAATATCATTTAGAGAGCAGATTGAACCCTGTGGTTTTAAATAGGTAACTATAAAAGTTTTCAGTAACAATTTCACCTTCAAATTAGGTCCTAGAACTACTAAAATTCTGCAGATTACTGGATTTAAGTTAAAGGGCAAACCCCCTCCCTCCCCCCAAAAAAACCCAAAAAACCAACCTACTCTATCATCATCTCTGCTTGGTTTGCTGTTTTCTAGTCAAGCATGATGAGTGCAGCACAAAGCCACACTTCTTTATTAAAATGTCAAATTCTATTCTGTCCTAAATTTCCCCGAACATCAAATGATGTTTCTGAAGAAATATCAGACCAACAGTTGGATCTCCAAGCATTAATGTAAAAAAAATCATGGAATAAAACAGAAGTAAGAAAAGCTATTGTTCTGCATTGCAGTTTTATTTCACTTTTCTAAAACTGATGAATATTTAACATAATAAAATAATATCCACAGACAAGAAGGCACCAATTTCATATAATGCATAGTTATTAAAATAATAAAATTATCTGAACTAAATGCAATATTATTATTAAAATGAGACAGTACACATAACTTTATATAGTATTTTGCCAAGTCTAAAACAGAGCAGATGTCTATTCTGCAATCTAAATGTGAATCATGAAACATGATGAAATTCAAAATAAAAATGGTTCAAAGTAGAGATTCTGGAGAAGAAAAGAAGAAAAAAAAAAAAGAGAATGGGTGAAGTAATAATTTCATCAGCTTTCATATGAAAGCTTTCAGCACAGTAACTAAGGCCAGAATATTTGCCTTCATAAACTGTAAATGTTTTTTATTCATGCATTTGTTTTCCTGACTAAAGAAAGTAGGGGCAGTGCAGGAAAGTTCCAGTAGCAGAAACAGTGTATTATAGCATATATCCTGACTATAGGTTTATTGTGTGCCCAGAGTCCTTTCCATGCCAGACCCAAAAAAGGTATAATAATAAGTTTAACTATTTTTAAGTATTGTAGAAAATTTCTATTGAAAGGGCCTAATTTCTATCTACCAAACACTAATCCAGTAGGAAACTCACTAATTGGCTAACTGGCTAGAATTCAATTTTTATTTCTTACACATGCCAGTAAGTTAAATTTATAGAAAAATAATCAACAACAACAAAAAACCTGTTTTAGAAGTTTTCTTATTCTCAAAAGAGCATGACAGAATAAAATGATCTCACTGGCATTCATATTTTGCTTGACCAAAGTGATAATGGAACATCTAGCTTGTCAATCTTGTCTACAGTAAAATTTTTCTGCTGATTACCCTGGACTAAGTTTTACTAACTGAGAATGAAGCTCGGCACATCATTATACTCTATGCTATACAATTCAAAGACAGATATACTATAAATATACATTTATTTATTTATTAATCTCTGAGCAGGATAAATCCAGAACAAGCCTTCTGAAATTAATTGGGGTTACTGCAGTCTTATTCTGGTGTCATTCAGATCTGTGCATTGTCTCGAATAAATATTTGTACAACTTTGAATGAATTTCACTGGAGGAAGGGATTTGGATATTCGTGAACAGAAGGGCAGATCACCACCTAAGAGATAGATTAAGCAATCATCACCTAAGTAGTGGCCATGTCTACTTACCTAACTTCTCAAAGAGATAATGCCTCCAGCAATGTAAGGCCGACTTTGAACCAGCCTCTCAGCCCTCCTAGAAATGCCGTAACCAGAAGTTCTGGCCCTTGAGCTTGCGACAGTGAAAAATTCAATCACTGTAGTCTTACAGAGTAGTCCAAAATGGGCTGCCTCACTCTTAACTTCTATAGCGACACCAACAGTGAAAGATTTAAGTGTACTGAATTAAAACTGCTTTTGCAAGTCTTACTAATTCTACACAGAACAAATAGGCTACAAGTTGCCTAATAGAAATAAAAAGAAATACGAACAGCCAATTAGAGATATGGAAAGATAGCTAATGCTGCAGTGTATATTCTGTGTAAATGCTATAGTGACTCTCATTATTTTGTTCTATTTAGCTGACAGTTACATAGAATTCAGCGAACAGTTCTGGCAGGAGGAGTCTCTCACTATTTAGAGAGATTACATATGCATGATGTCACGTAGATCTGCTCAGTGATATGAGCCAGAGAAGGACGCAAGTAACATTCACGGGGGATCAGCACTGGTCCCAGTGGTGCTGGTTTTAATTGTTCCCCTTAGTTAGGCTGATAATTTTAATAAAAAAAAGGAGATGAAATCCCAGAGTGAATCTAGCTTTATCATCCAATAAAACTGACACTGCAGGAAGTGCAATATGCAGTTAGAAAGACTATTAACTGTGTTCTCTATAGCATATCTATCATGCGCAAGTAGTATAACAACTTTGGATAATCATGACTGCTTTTTTTTCATTTAGTTAAAAATAAACATTGAAATCATAAGAATCATCCTTTCTGAAAAAAAGAAAATTACCAGAAAGAAACACATTCTGTTAAATCATACTGACAGCTGTCTAATTATCAGGATGTTCTTAAGCAAGGCTCCTTACTAAGGAATGAATAATAGAAGATTTATACATCTCCAGAAGATCAAGATATTACAGGAAGGATATTTCCTGGTAGATCCTCCATGTCTATGTAAGTCTTTCTTGCTAGCAGATAAACAACTGTATTTCTATCTGCATGCAGTCTGCTTTTAACACTCAGTGGGCCCTGCCCACTCAGTGTTGACCCATGCAAAGGTATACATATCAGTGATATGCAACACCCATCCATTAACTAAACTGACACAAGAAATTACCAACATGGCTCAGTGTGTTAACACCAGCAACAGAGAGCTCAAGGAGCACCGTTTACATGTACATCTATCACTTTTTATGTCTCAGTTCTCATTCTTAAATGCAGTAACTTCTGGCACTGACTTTCACAAATGGAGAAAACAGAAAAAGTATTTTTAAATTCAGTTGTTTACCAAACTAATATACTGGAAAGCATTACTGATGTTAAGGAAATTCCGACTACAAATGGCGCACACACAAACCAAGAGCCCCAGCCATTACAACCCACAGACAGCACCATTGGGTATTGCAGAAAACTGTCAGTTCTTTTGGATAGAGGCAGACAAAAATGATTTAATGAATGTCTGATTTATAAATGAAGAGTTTACTATCATGTCTGATAAAAACTGTGCAAGACTTCATAGTGAATTAGGATTAAAATTACAGGTTACTGTGGTTACAGCTACTAATGAACTTCAAAAGAAACTAGAATTAGCTGGAATAATTCATTGCACGCATTAGCAAGTGTATAAAAGAAAAAACTTTGACAATGACTTATCACTTAGGAAGGTAATTTTGATCGGAGCTGATGTTTCACTAAATGTAAACTATTTTTTAATTAGTTTTTTCAGTGACTTCAGGTTGTGCTATCATTGATAGTATCCCAATTGTTATTCGCAAATAAGCAGAGGCTTTGCTAAATAAGTTATAGAAGACTTTGTAATTAATTTTGGTGTGATCTACTCTTCTTGGTAGATCCTCTGGGAAATTAACTCAGATAGATACTAACACAATTATTTGTATTAAACTGCCTCTGATCATCAAGAGATAATTTTACTTTGACAAAATATACAGACTTTCACAAAGCTGGATTTCAACTAACCTTTTCAAAACTCAGTGAAATACTACAAAACTTACTCACAGAGTTTAATTGTTATTACTTACTGTGACAGAATTCAGCATTTGTACAGTTGTAAGAAAGCAGACAGAAGGAAATGGCTTTCATAGCATCCTGGGTACAAGAGCTGACATGCAACAAGGTAGGAAAAAGCTCTGTTCTTTTCTCTTTTCAGAGCAGGCAGCAGTGTGTCACTGGAAGAGAGTAAGTCAGTGAAATGGAATATGTTTGAGGAATTTTCCTACTGTATAGCAATAAATTAATAGAAGAAGAAAAATGTATTGTCAGCCTGTCATGTATTCAGGACAATGCCTACAATATAACTAGGTAAGTACGGCTTTTCTATACCTGTTAATATTTTTTTTAAGGAAGCAAACTTCTGCACAATTGAAGGACTTAGCTCAGATGACATGTAAGATTTCCTACCGTGTTCTCAGTTCATCAAATATCTGTGGAATTTATTGTCCGTAAACATCCCTATATCATTGTTTCTTTTGATGGATTGAACAAGCCTGTCAAGATTATCTCTTGTCAAGGGCACCATGCTGTTAGGCAACTGCAGTGGAATAATACTATTAATGCCAGCTGACTCCAGCCTAGAGTGCTTATTTTATCTCCTACAATTCCTAATAAAATTGTAGTATCAGAAGGAGAAAAAATACTAAGTAAATCAAATTCAGTATTTAGAATACAGTGGATTTTGAATACTTATTGGAGTTAAGAAGATGATCATGTAATTTAATTAAACCTGCCACTTTATAGTCACTAAACAAGTGATTATACAGTAAAGTAAGACTGAAATAGTTTTCAATTATCTTTCTACAGAATATCAAGAGCATGGGTTGGATACACATTTGTGTCTAATACAAGCAACATTTCAGACTGTTGGTATCAAACAGTTACAAGCCAAATCTAGACAAGGCTATAAAACTTGTATTTCAATATCACAATCACTTCTTTAAAAAAAGTTCATAAATTAATCACTTCTTTAATTTATGATTCCAGTAGGAATAAATACAAATAAGATTCACAGAACTCTTTAGAAAGACTGTTGTTCTATAGCAACAAACTGAGACATATATATCAAAAATAAAGAAATACAAATCTATTGCTAACTTAAATCTTTGTAATGCATGCTAAGAGAACAAACAACAGCAGGAATAGATGGAAGTGATCAATTTACAACAATTTCAGACTATTTAGAATCTATCACACACAGTAAATATCACTTGAAATATGTGTGCTGAATATTTATTCATACAGCCTCTTCTATAGCTAACATCTCCAGTGGCATACTTCCCAGGAGAGTTCCTGATAGAGTGATTTAATGCTGGACAAGAAAGATTAAGCGACTCATTTAGAAAGACTTAGAGAATTGCATAGGAACATTTACATAATGTCAGTGTTTGATGTGCCCTAAGCTCAAACCACTATGAGGATCAAACAGTCAACTTGACAAGCCATTTCAGCCACCATTCATAAGATATCATTACAAATGACCTCAGCAAACAAGCAAAAGTAGAACCAAATACAGCGTTCTTCCCAGGTGAAAGTCTCCTAATGAAAGCCATCTGAAGATCACTAATAATTTCAACTCCTACTAAAAGTCAGCGGTATTATGAACCCGAATGTTTCCTAAGGCAAGACCCAACAAGGCAAACATCTCCTATTGTGCAGTCTTGTGTACATCTGCTGTCAATAATCATTTCTTCTTCTGTTCTATCCTTCTCTAAGAGGGAAAGAAACAACTATGGGTTTGCATGTATTTGATGCCAGATCAGGATTTGTTTGAGTTTTTCTCTAGTGGTCAACAACTCATTAAATGTAACTGATTTACAAACAAAATATATAAAAACAAAATACGTAATTAAAGGCATTTTAATTGTTAAGCATGCATGAAAAGAGGATGGGAAGAGGCTGCTTTTATCCTTGAAAAGTGTTTCATGTGCGCACACCTTGGTCCCACAGTGCAGACAGACATTAGGAACGCCTCTGGTTGCTTTGCGTACTGTGAGAAAAGTGTTGCTGCTGAGGCCAGTGGGAGTTTGAAGCCTTCAGAACCTTCTTAAAGGTGCTCAGTATTAGGCAGGGATTTAAAAAGTGCTACTGTTGATCCTGGCTGCATATTCCCTGTACACTTTCACATTTTAAGCAACCATTATTCTTTAATATAGTGACCTTCTTTTGAACTAATGGATTAAGACAAACAGTCTTAAACAAATAGCTTATACATACAAAATTGCGAACTGATAACAAACCATCTTTCTTTACCACATCCAAAATGGTCTCTGCCTGGTACCTTGTAGAAATAAACTCACCTATCACTAAAAAAGATCTATTAGCAGAAATGTGCCTGTGATCTACATTTTGTCTCCTAAAATAATTCCAATGCAGTGCTGTAGTGGGAGTTTTTCAAGTATAGACAGAAGTTCATTAAATAAAACAAACCAAAAATAAAGGTTCTATCTAATACAATCTGGCTTGATAAATTGAGGCACAGAAAGAAATTTTCTAATACACTGCACGTAGCTAGTGAACTAGGAGATGGAAGCAAAAACCTGCTTTCCTGTACATGTTTAATCTGCATTTCATTTTGTTCCTAGATGAAAAAAAGAAAAAAGAAAAAGAAAAAAAATGGAAAAAGTGGAGAAACTGGAACACATAATGTTGAAAGAAGTGTATAATAACTTTCAGCTGAAATAGATCTGTAGCAAAGAGTAAATTTTTATAAGCCGTGTTTAGTTTCACCTGTGATGAAATCTCAGTATGATTCATGCTTTCTATTTTCTGAGCAAGCACGTTAAAATTGGTTTGATGAAAGAGAAAACAAATTATAGAACTCTGTAAAGTAGTTTTCTAATTGATTTTCAAAGACCATTGGAAACTGTAATTTATTCCTAGACCTTTACACTTTCCTACGAAAACATCATTAATACGTACAAAATTATATACACAGATGGTTTTATGAACAAAGTCAAGCTCTTACATATTTGAGGGGGAAAAAGAGCACTGAGCAGGCTTATGAGACTGTTCCTTGACCTAAAAAATTCCATTTGGGGGTTTCTGCTTTCATTTCATAGTGCTTATATATCAGATTAATTCAGCCTCACTTGATTTGCAAGAGGGTTTCATTGTCCCCCTTACTTTATGTATCTCAAGAGTTAACTAAGGTGTAACCTCACAAAGGCTACTGAGCGATAGGGACAACTGCATAAGGTATATACATCTTCCTACGTGTTGTGGAAAGAGTGTACGACTTCATTTCTCCTTCTGTGCTAGAGACACATAGCTCAGCATCACCATCCAGAATTGTGGCAGCCGTATCTGCTTTGGAATCACTCAGTTGCACTATAATCACATACTGGGCATGACCCAAACTGGAGTCATAGATGCGCACTGAACAAGCAGTGTGCATCTGGGAATTTCCAGTGCCTCCCATTCTAAAAGACAAATGCTAGAATTGCAAGCATCCAACTTTTGCCAGCATCTACCTAACAGGAATCTAGATCTAAATTTTATTACCTAAGCTTACTTAGTGAACTAGTTATCACTACCCAATGACAACAACATGAAAATTTTAACATTCCATTTCTGCATTTTAATATTTTGCCTTTATATCTCTCTTTCTATCTCTCTCTCTCTCTCTCTCTCTTTTTTTTTTTTTCCCCCCCAGCTAAAATTTGTTTAGGTACAATTCTACTGCAAAAAGAATGCACCAACTTTCATCAAAGCTATAGCTTTTAAAGACAGCTTAATATGTCAACAAAGCAGTATTAATATTTTCTGAAAACAGAAAACTCTGCTCTCTAAAAGAAACTAAGGAGGAGTCAAAATTGTCTGAGATATTAAAACACATCTGCAGTGAGCCATTTAAAAAGCAATAGCAAGAGAGACCTTCACTGAAAGGATAATGAGAAAATTACTTTGCATTTGGTACAGAGAGTGTTTATACTTGAAGACTCTCCTGTAGCTTCTTGGTTACAAGAAAAAAAGAAAAAAGAAAAAAGAATCAAAAACAGAAGTTGAAGGATACAGACAGTATGTTGGGAAGATAAACTGTGAGATTCTTTTCTTCTCACATAAGACGGGCTAAATACAGATAGATAAACTTGCAACATGCATAAACAAACTGATGATTAACAATTTATTAATAACTTCTTAGCAAGTGACCATCTTCTCATTCCGATCATCCTGAAACTAACCATACTTTACTGTAAATACTTTTTGGTTTGCAAATGTTGTAGTCACGCATTGCCAAGGTTTTCCTCACTTACTTTGCTTTCTGGCCCATACTTCTCTAAGAACTGCTCTGAGGAAGGGTGTTTGGATTGTGGAAGGATTTTAAGGATTTTTGCATGTAATTTTGTGTAAAACTTAATTGAGAATGATAAAAGATAAGAAACAAAGAGTGGGATTAAATGTAATAAATTTGGGAAAAACAGTTTTCAGAACTGAAGAAATCTGCTGTTCCTCAGCTTCCAAATCTTGTAGTGCTGCACTGATAATAGTGACTCTTGCAGCTTTAGAAAAGTAAGGAAACTGTATTTCTTCCATTTCACTGAGGAAGAATTGAACCTGGACCCAGGGATGGGGCACCCACAGCTTCTGTGGGCAGCAGTGCCAGTGCCTCAGCACTCTCTGTGTAAAAAATTTCTTCCTAACATCTATCTTAAATCTCACCTTTTTTATGTTAAAGCCATTACCCTTGACCTATCATTATCAGATCATGTAAAAAGTTCATCCGTTTCTTGCTTGTAAGCTCTCTAGCTTGTGACAGAAATCCAACAAACTTTTTTTTGTGTGTTTCTTTTGCTTGTTGAATTATTTGTAAGATCTTAGTCTGTTTCCAATTGACACATGTCCCTCCTCAGTTAATATTCCTTTGTCTCATTTTTTGAGTAGGGGCAGCTGCACGAGCAAGTTACTTCTAAAGCTAATCTACCAGATCAGAAGTAATACAAATCCATGTTGCATTACTATTGTGTTATAGCAGAGGATTTGAGTTCACAGAGGTATCATATGACCACTTTCTATGGCCATTAAACTCACTTCTCAAATAGAGAAGGAATTCAATGGGGTAAAATAGCTTCTATTGACTAACATTTTCACTACGCAGCGCCATACAGCTCAGAGAAGAATGCTGTTATTGCTAGCCTCTAATGGGTGTTTGTTATCCCCTGCCATGCTCCAATGTGAGAGTACTGCTGGTGATTAACAATTTTACCTGCTGGAAAAGAGGAATTGGATAAATGTCCGTTTTATTTATCGTATGAGAAATACTATTAAACTAACCAAGTACTTGTAGAGGTGGATGTAATTAGTAAGGAACAGAATCAGACACCTTAAAAGCCATATAATCCAGAATTTGGAAGTAACACTTTTTATGAGCAGACAGACTTTCCCCTGCTGGTGTCTGAGTTATAGAATAGTTTCACCTTTCAGATGAAGATGTTTGGAAGACATATCGTTGCAGAAGGAGCTATGCTATCTCTGCTGAAAATAGACCAACCAGTCTGGGGATGAGTATACCACAGACATTACAAGTTGTGGTCCTTATAGTCTTGCAATAACTCTAACCCTGGAGTCTCACTTATTTAAAATTGGCTCTGCAGAGATGGCATGGTTCACCTCTATGTAACTCAGCAAGGTCTGCCTTCCTCTTTCATATCTGCCAATATTTTTGCACCTGCAGCTGCCTAGCATAGTTTTCATTCTGCTAGCAACTTAATACATATCAAAATTAGAATTCTCATCGTTAATGACAGAGAGAAGGAGTAACTACAAATCCCAAAGCTCAGACATTATGGCACAGCTAATACATTAAAAGTCCAGGTTCAAGATATTAATTTAGAGCATTAATTAAAACTGAGCCTGAAGTACGATGGATTCTAAGTATTTTAAGTGTCTGATGTACTTCTCAAGTAGGCGATTTTCTGTTTCATTTCCATTGTGCATATTGGGAATGCCACGTTTTGTGGGTTTTTTTTCTCATTTGGACCAGACCTTCCATTCTGCATCTGTTCAAAGTTCAGGTCTGGAAAGATTCAGTTCATGAGAATCAGCATTTTTCAACCTGAAAGCCTCTAAATCTTTTACAGAAAGATCCCAGCTGATTCTCATTGAAAACACTTATTACCTTGAGGGCTTCCACCCTACTGAATTTCAAAGGTCTTTTGCAAGTAGCTGAGGTGTTGAAACTGTTCAAATAAAGGTTACAAGAACACTCTATAATAAGAAGTGGCAAGCAGCCTAAGTATAAGAACTGCTACTAGTTCATCCAGTAAAAATTAGCTAGGATAGCAGTGTAATAATGATAGCATTAGAGAATATGAATGTCTCTAATTCCCAGATGAACTGCTGTCCTTTAACCTGTAGATCCGTTCAAGATAATTTCCTTTTTTATTGGCATTCCTATCTAAGTACCCTAGCAGCTATTCATGCAGCCCCAAGAATGTCAGTCATGACATTGTGAAGGATAGCAGATCAAAGGATTATCCGAACACCACGCCTGAGCTTCAGTCTCCCTGCATGCCACATACTACTATCAATAAAACTGCGTACTTCATGAAGCATAACCCAATTAATAGTCAATATCATGCATGATGGTTTTGTGGCAGCTTTTAGATCATCATGACAATAATAAGAAAAAGGATATTGTAGAGCTACTTGTCAATACCCCTGGCAGCATCCATAGGGCTATTAAGTGTGAACCATCATTCTCGTTTAAATTCGTTGCTAGAGATTTAAATTTGAGTCTGAACTTTTCTTTTCAACCAGGAAACAGAAGTCCCGATCCTGACTTTATCCACTCCATTTTTAACCTAGTGCAATTCCTCTGACTCCTGTGGAGTGTTTTCTATCACACTGAAGTGAATAAGATCGGAACTACACAAAACCTCTCAGAACAGGCATGCCTTCTTCTATCATGTTTCATTGCCACTAGTGCCATCACATTGTGCCCCTGGGTCTTGCTGATGCACTGGCTGAGTTTCCCCTTACAGCAACTCAGCCATAGAAGGTACAGCAGAAACACATTGCTTCAGCACTATGTTTGTTCCTCCCGTACTTGTCCTTCTTTAATGGAATCATTCTTGTTTCCTTTTGCTGCACTGACTTGCTCAGTGTGAAAAAAATGAAAATAAAGGAACCTGCAGAATGAATCTTTCAGCCTTCCCTCCTCGTTTCACCAACCACAGACTGTTCAGAGCCCCTCTCTCTTCAACAGCAATGTCTAAAACAGCCCATCACTGTATGGTTGTCTTGCTCCTTGCACTCAGTGCTTGTGGCATATTCCCTTGTAATACTCACTATTTTCTTTCCACCATTTTACATCTCCTAAACAATGGGCAAACAAAGTTACTGCCAAATAAAAGCAACAATATCTTCTTAGCTTCTGACAGCCCTGTTATTGGTTTCTCAAACCATGACTGTTAAATTGCCCATCAAATCTCTTTTTAAGTTCCTAACTATCTACTTGCTTCCTCTCAGGCTTGACTTTCCAGCTAATATTTGGACTATGAAAACATGCAAAAGCATATGGAAGTGAACCAGGATTTTATTTCTCTGGGTTCTCAGATGTTTCAGCAAAAACAAACCATGTTTGTTTTGGAAAGAGCTGACAAATCCACAACATTCTGAGAGTAATTTTTATATGTGTTTCCAAAATACCTGAATACGATATTTTTGTTTTGCAGTTTTACTTAGTGAGGGAAACAATTTGTACAGTTTTTCCCTTCATTGCAACCAAAGAAACTCAAGTATTTACTATATGTACATGGTCATACTGGCAGGCAGCTTGCATAAAACACGTTTGTTTACTTTATCTAAATAATCATGTTACCTGCCAGCAGAGTGTAATCAACAGAATGCATGGAAACAGTTACCAAATTAGATTAATAACAATAACATAGGAAGGAGAACACTAATTTCTATTTTAAAGTATGTGAAAAAGATCTAGCAATAATGTTTGACTCTTACTTTGTTAATATCAAAACAAATTTGCAGAGCAGCTCATTTTGATTCTCTGAGCACCAGCCAAATCATGGGACATTCACTGGAAATCAGAAGGCTCAAGACAGCTATTAGTGACTAAATACCTAACTTTTAGTCAACAGAAATATAATGGCAGGAATCCCACACTTTCTAACTTTGTAGCTTACTTTTTATCAAAATCCTTAAAATGTATTTTACAGGGTAAGTAGTTGTAGATTAGAATCATAATGTGTCTCTAAATAAATAATGTGTAATTAATCAGATGCATTAGGAAAGTATTCATTAGTTGTCTGTCCTTGTCTAAATCCTTGTCCAATTATCTTCTCATACACATATCCTGGCCTTCAAGCCTTTCATAGCCAGACAAAGAAATATCAGAAATGTAAAGGTATTTCAAACTGAAAAACAATGACAGAAAAAGAGAATAAGGAAACAAAAGGTTGAGAAAAGCATGAAGAACAAAGGAAAGGGAATCAAGAAGACAGAATAAATGAAGGTTGTCAATAACTGCATAAAAACTACAGTGGATCTTCCATAAAGAGCACAATGAAGTTAGTCTAGTAAAACTTAACCTGGATATCTTGCATCACCTCCTAAACTACTTGTTAGAAAATGTTATGCACAGCACTGTATGGACCTGGGTTTGTTCCAGATCAGCACTTAGTGAAAGGCTGTAAAAGGTTCAACAGAAAGAGCCTGATGTGTAAGCTATGCACACCATCCAAAACACAGTGCTGTAAAACCAGAACTCAGTAGACAAAGATGGACAGGTAGCTTACAACATGCAGCAGAACCAAGTCCTGTGGTTTTTATTATATTTAAATTCTGAAAATTATTATTAAGCAATAACATAACAACTCTGTCACAGAGTGAAGAAAAAAAATTGACAGCACCCAAACAACCAACAGTCTAAACATGAGGCTGAGACAGTGATAACAGCAAGATTTACTTAGCATATTATTCTGATATTGATTTCAAACAAAATATTTTGATCTACTCCATCAGACTACTATGAAAGAAAATAAATATTAAAATGCATTCATTCTCCTTCTGTAGTCTTAATTCAGACAAAACATGAGATGAATATGAAGATGTAAAGATCATTTTTCATCTTGTGCTTTAAGAGTGAATCGTTGCCCTCTGAGAAAGATTTTGGAATGTTGTTGCGTAAGGCTCCATCTCCGCAAGAAAGCTGTGAAATAGTGGGTGAATGCACAGGTGAATGAATAATATAAATGCTTTTGTGAGAACAAAGGATGTACAAAAGAGGCTAATATCTTATTCTGTAAGTAGCCTCAGGATTTTGCATAGCATTTCAAGTAGAAGCTAAAAGTATCAATTTAAAAAAAGAAAAAAAAAAAAAAGTGACCTTGCCCACTATTTCCCTGTTATTTCCTCCTTTTGAAATTACGTCCCTACAGGTACAATAAAATATATCCAGGACAGAATTCTATTACATGCCCTTTCAAGGAACCATACTTAAATTCACTTCAGAAAGTTGATCTGAGGTGTGTTCTCCTGAATGTATAGGGAATGTTGCTATTAGCCTTAATGAGCAGTGTCAAAGCTTTAATGTGTAATAAAGCAGCCCACTGACTTAATGGTGCTTCTCATGAAAGCACATTATATCTGTGCTCTGAGATTTGTGCATATTCCCAAGTGACTTGGCGTGCAGTACGATCAAATAGTGGTCTGAAACTTTCTTACATCGGCCAGGAATGTGAAACTCCAACAGAGCTGGCATGAATGAGTTTCATTAAATATGAGAGAAAATGCAAAAGGATGTTTGGTCAGCTCTTGCAGAGGGAATTTTAAGGCTACGGGACCCAACAGAGTTAGAGAAGTTTGGCTGTAGAAATGAAGGGAGAACAGACAGCAAGGGGTGAACAGCTGAAGTTCTTTAAGGCAGTCTATGATAGATAAGTGATATTGAGGAGGAAGGGAAGTGGTAACTTTTCTCCATATCTTAGAGTAAGAGAGTTCAAATCTTTTCTTCTTACCATATATCACTCAAACTACAATCTGGTCTCACTTGTCAGTGCAATTTGAGAAACATTTCTACAAACAAGTTGTAGAACACTTCTCAAACAAGCGGCAGGAGGAAGGCACTAACAGGAGTTAAGATGTCAAAACAATATTCCTGTGCGTTATAGCATGGCTGGGACTGGAGGTAGCAATGCCCAAGAGGGTCTCAACGGAAAAGGAGTCAAACACCACGGAAAGTAGAGACAAGCGTAAGGATACCTTAAGCCACCACCACAGTGGGCACCTGGAGTTGGGCTCCTGTTTCCTGCCCTGGGACTCTAGCGGACTCATCACTGACTTGCTCCCTGAGCATCCGCACAGAGTCTTTTTCTTTTTGACACCAGTCTCTTTTCTAGAGCCAGTTATGAAATGTTCCCTCCCCCTACCCCTTGCTCTTCTTACAAGCACTTCAGAAACTACCATTTACATGTTCACTGATTTTTTCCAGTTTTCTGTTAAGAGTTTTTAAATATTCCAGGCTGTCCCCTTTTATGTCTCTTTAATTTGACTTTGTAATGTGATCCCTCAAACATGACTGAGAGAAATAGGGGCTCATTTATCATCTACCAAAAAAAAAAAAAAAAAAAAAGAAAGAAAAAAAGAAAAAAAAAAGTTAAAAAGTGGTTAAGCCAGATTTAGCTCAGCATTTAGATTATGCAAGAAATTAATCAGCTCAGTTGTATTCACTCTACTAAAGTTGTGTTTCCAATCAACTTGCACTATTGCCTTTACATAGTCCATCTCTTGAAATTGCAATAGAAAGCCAAAATCTGTATCCCACATTTAGCAAGAATCTCTGCTGAGTAGAGAAACTCCACTAAAGAAGCACTGACACAGGCAACACAGGGAGAACTGGTTCTTACTTTCTGGTGTGAGACTGCAGTGTGAGGCAGTGAATCACTACATTAAGTTAAATAAGTGGCTGAAATTTAAGCAGATGCAAAACTTCAAATGTCCACAAGACTCAGCCAAACTCTGTTCTTTTACGGTACAAATTTTCCAAACATCATAATATTAGTACAAGACCTAGAATTTTCAATATTATAATTCTAAACAAAAACAACAACAACAACAACAACAACAAGGAAACCATAAGAGTTGTTTTGCCAATCATACTTTAAATCTTTATCCTCTTACTCTGGAAATAAGTCAGATTTTTCCATTATGGTAACTTCCTGAAATAGGAGGGGAGGGAAGGGAAGGGAAGGGAAGGGA
>JAOWBP010004006.1:9213812-9227523 GCA_028571105.1 Tragopan temminckii
GGAAGGGAAGGGAAGGGAAGGGAAGGGAAGGGAAGGGAAGGGAAGGGAAGGGAAGGGAAGGGAAGGGAAGGGAAGGCTTTTGTTGTTTGCTTATTTTTCATACCAGAAAGGTAGTTGTTTTCAAGTAATTCCTGTGCTCTCAAAAACTATTTTTTTAAGAGAACAGAGAAAAAAAAAATCAAACAAGTCTATGGAGAAGGGTGTTTTTTTTCTCTGCTAGTTCATTAAAAGCACATTAATATCTGCTTCAATTTGTATCTACACAACACAGCATTTCATTGAGTGCATAGAGATGCTTAGGCTAAAGTTAAATAGATTTGGCTGGATACTGGAAGCCATGACTCCCTGTTAGCACAGTATTATGTCTCAGTTCATTAGCACCAGTGAGATAGCTGGTAAATTAGCATAGGTGGAGGCATGCTAAAATGTTTTTGCTGTCCTCTGGTATTCTAATCTAGTATATCTAATGCAGAGCAATCTAGAGCATCCCCATCGCAATGCGCTGGGCTTGTTTAAACAAGTCTCTTAATGCAGAAGAGGGGCAAATAATAGTAGTTACTTCCATCTGACTTTCATTGCTGTGGTCATAACATTTAATTCTCAAAAGGAGAAAATAGTTTCCAGGAAAAAATCTCCCCCCCAATTCCTTTCTAAAGTTGGTTCCTAAAGTACACATATGTAGACAGAGACAGCCAAAAGAGGAAATAAATAAAGAGCAGCTGGAAAATATGAACATTGTCCTTGTAACCTCTGAGGGAAAGAAAAGGTGGTACAAATCATAAGCCCATTTTACTAAGCTCTGGAAAACACACAGCCAGTGTTTTTACTGCAAATCTTCAAAACATACAGTATTTTTTTTCTTGAAGAACGTGTTTTGAGGAATTATGAAGACTGCACGAGAATTCTGATTCTCTTTTATGATTGTTACAAGACAGTGTTTGAAACCTTTAATTCTGAATGCTCAAACATCTACCCTCAAATGCAGTTCAGCCAACCACATTTTAAAGTATCATTTTTTTTTTAAGATATCAGTTGTCAACAGGATAATACATTCACAACAACTGTGTTCTTGAGAATCTGAGTTCAAATTGTAAAATATAGAAAGCTGAGTGAAAGAAAGAGACTGATGTCTTCCTTTGCTCAGAAAGAGAAAATTCCTGAAAATTCTCAGAATTCCTCAACTAAGACAATCTGTTAAAGATTCAGCATAGAGAGTGGAACACATGAATAGACAACTTTGAGGCTACAACATAAGAGTTAGTTCTCCCTCTGCACTCTACAAATAGTTGTTTGGCTACAAATCTATGTATTTATCACTAGTATCTGAATTTATGTTTCACATTTATTACCTTTTATTCACAAGCAAATGATATCTACTTTATACAGCCTTTAAATTACATGTTAACAAGATCCTCACAGAATCTTTTCAGCAAAAAAAAAATATTGGCTTGTCTAAAGTTTATCAAACAACTTTTGCAGGTTAGACACAACAAACCTTCAGATTTCAATGCATATGAGCACAAAACTCTTGCAGCCATCCAAGTGGATACCTACATGTAACTGCTTTGGTGTTTGACATCTGGTTTAGATTATGAAAAAATACATCAGATTACATAAAATCTTTTCCTATATGATTTGACAGGTTTATACATTAGCCAACATCTTCTCTGCAAGGACTCACATCTGCCCACCTCATCAGGGCACTTAAACACTTAATATTTCCAGCAAAAAAAGTACATGCAAGACATGATAATTCTCAAGCATTTTTAGTAAAGCTATAACTAATCTTGCAGAAGCACAAAAGGCAGGCCAGCAATGTCTGGTCATAAAGGGTACAGCACCAGCATCCACACTGATTAACATCAAGTTTTTATGGGAGAGAGTCTGAAACTGATGGTTGCCATGAAATATTGTGATTGCTGTTGGAGCATATATAAGTCCTCCTCGCAGCCCCCTTCAAGGAGCAAAGAACAGTAAATCCAGTTGCATCACTTACGCACCACTCATAAAATATAGATACACCAGGATACTGGGTAAGTAAAACCTAGGCACCTGTGAAAGTGTATGAAAATTCTTCTTACTTCTGTACCTTTACTCATTTAGTACTATCATGAGGAGTTAGCTGGATCCCATTAAAATTCAGTGGCAGACTACGGAGTACTAAAACGTGAATTTGCATACTAATTAACAACAGAAAGTTCTGCAATCGGAATTATCAAAGACACATTGGACTAATCTCTGAAGGGAAGAAGTCCTGATTCTACTTGATATTTGCTAAAAATTATGAACCAGCTAACTATTATAAAGTATTCCTGACTGACAGATAAAATCAGTTTGGCTGTAAGTAATTTAAGCATGTCTAACTCAAGCATGTCTAAGGAGAAACTTGTATGACAAAATTTTGCTGCATTTACTAAATGAAGAAAGACATTAAATGAAAAAATACTATCAAAGTTGTCCAACTTGTTTCTGTGCTGAAAAGAGAGATTAAGGCAGTCTTGCCATACATCAGTGCACTACATCAAGATGTATCCTGAATATGGGGAAAGGGAAAAATCATCTCTTTTGCTTGAATAACATGGTGCAAGAGACCCATTCCAAGAAGCAGCCAGCCTCTTGGAGGCAGCTCGTGAGCACGGTTGTTTTTTTTAACGAGTTCAGGGATGACTTTTATCTAGACAATGTTTTCTATGTCCTTTTATCCTTTTCCTCTGCATTCTTCATTAGTATTTCAAAATATTAAAATATGACATTTACCACTTCAGTTGGAGTGCCTGTCTGGTCTATACATTTGCTCTTGCAGTTTTAGCATCATTTAAACCTTTCATATACTTTGAATCAGATGATATCATCTACTGGACAACAGGAATAGCACAAGCACTCCTCAGAAGGTACTTGTTAGTCAGATGTTGAGCTCTTCCTTTTATGCTTCTATGAAAAACTTGCAGGATACGCAATGTGTAATGACAACAGGATCTAGCTCCTGTGTTTGAAATCCTCTACTTGAGCTGCATGGAGAGGCCCTCACATACCAGCCTGTGCAATCCTCTGCTATTGCATGAAGAGCTCTCTGTGGTGGAGAGCCACGTTTGTGCCAATCGTGCAGTCCCAATACCCACTGTAAAGGGCTCTGAGCCAGCAACATCAGCGCAGTAAGTCAGAAAACACTGCAGAAGGCTGAACTGTATCATCCTGCTCTCCATCACTATTCCATATTATTTAGGCTTAGCCTAAGCTGCTCCTTAGGAGAACTACTCTTTGCTTCACTGTAAAACAGTACTGCCAGTTCAACATTTCTGATGGTAAGTGGAGCTAAGGTCAATACCAAATACTCAAAAATGAGCTGAAAACATGAGTATTCTCTTGTAATTATAAGTTTTGGTGGCTAGTGACCCTTGGTAAGGCCTTTGGTATCATCACAGGCTTATTCCTGTGTTACAGAAGTTGGACAAGCACAGAAATGCTAAGGGTGCGGGAGTAAAGGCCCTTACATTCACTCTGCCTTGGAGTCAGTATGATAAGATCTGAAGTTCTTGTATATAATCTTCTAGCTGCAAGCTTAATAGACATGCACTGAGCCACAAAATCACCACTATGTAAAATAAAAGAAAGCAAAAAAATATACATGACACCGCAACCTCAATCTCCAAAATTCAGTATCATTTTTACACAAAGAAATATTGAACTAAATTTGTACATGACTTAGTTTTTCCTCCTGTTCATATTAGTTCATCAACTGGTAGCATAATATCCTTTACATTTGATTTCATTTTTATTTCCTTCTCTCTGAGCATTAAAACTTCATAAATTACTTAAGAAAGATGGGTCTCTTTCTTTTGCTTCACTGTAGATGTTTTTCATTTGCCATTTGAACTTTGTAAATGAATGTTGTCAGCTTTACTTAACTTCAAAAGCTACACTTCTAGCCTGTCTTACCAAATCTTTTGATTTTAATGCATAATTTTTTGAGGTTTAATTCACAAATTTCTTCTATACTGATGGAAGAAAAGGATATGAAAGATTTAAATTCCAACACCTTATCTATTTTTCAATACACTAAAAAAAATTCCACTATATTAGAGGATTCCAGCAGGGTGTGATAAGGCATTCCCAGCTCACACACTACTATCCATTGTCCTTACTTTCAGGAATAATCAGTGTGGCTGCTGGCATTAGTAGCAATGATGTGCATAGGTAAGATTTTTAGCTTCTTTAAAGCATCAAATAAGATGCCTTAGGTAAGCATTAAGTATCTCTCCACAGATTTTTGCCTAGTGTTAATTAGCCTGTTACCTAGCATATCCTATCTGGCATGTTGCTGAATAAGCTCTTATGTTCATTTCTTGCATATCTTTAACCAACTCTATGAGAAGAGCATCTCCAGTTTTACCTCAGCTAAACCTTTGCTCACTGTGCAAATTCTATCCTTCTTCACAGCTAGCCAAATGTTTAATTAATTTCCAGTTTACAGATTTTTTCAGTTCTTCATCTTTCCTCTGCATTTATTTCTGCCCTAAAATTTTGTGACACATAATTTTGGTACCACTGTGGCAACAAAGTCCCTACTGTTTTCTGATACACAGATTCTTTTTAAAAGGCTGTTCACCATCTCTTGGGGGGGGGGGGGCGCATTTTTCAGATTTTTCAGGATCCTTACCCTGACACATGCAGTAATACATAGTGTACCTATTCAGTACAAGGTAAGTGAACAGAACAGCAGAAATCATCAGCGTTTGGTTTCACTAGAATCGAAGCATTAAGAGGTTCATCTCTATTTTGCCTGTCAGTAAATTTCTTCTGTCATAATAGCAGCTGCTTTGCTCCTTTGACAAAGTGTAAGCTCTGTATTTCGCTCCTTCCATTACTCTCTGAATGCTCTGCTCCGCTGCCCTTTATCTGTCTTATTACCACAGCTCTATCACAAGAGGCTGATGACATCTGAAATGGTGTAGCAAAAACTGACACATAAAGGTATATTCAGAGGTAACTCACCACAGCAGGTGACTATCATAATAAAGTTGATTGAAACTGGCACGAAGTACGGGGCATGGCAGAGATGGACTGCTCGGTGTAAGTGACAACGCTGCACGTGTGAAGCGTTGTTAAGTCATTAGAACCAAAGGAAGGACGGCTGCAGGTCTCAGTGCTACCATCTTCATTCTCACCTCCAACACTCGCTGTGAAAAGGCACATAAGGAAAGTGTCATCTCCGAGGTGTTAAATGCACCACTCTCTGTGCTCACACAGTCTCTGTGACAGCCACCTGACACATGGACAAGCAGCATGGCCTCCTGGCACTGCACGGCACCTCAGCACACCAGGACACATGCACCGTGGGACCGATGGGACAGGCTGAGATCAAATGTTTTCTCCAGCTATCAGTGAATGAGTTATTGATGCAGTGAGGTTCACATATCTTTACAGCCTTTCAGTTCTGGGTATTAGAAAAGCAAAATGACATCCAGACCAATTCATGTTCCCACACCACAGAAAAGGGCAGGGCAGAGCTGACAGAGAAGGTGCCAAGCAGGAAGGTATAACAGGCAGTGGTAGCAGAATGATAACAAATTGCTGGAGTTATATCTAGAGCAAGAAAGTAATATACAGTGTAAAAAGGATATTCATGAGGACAAATGATGTCTTCTAAATGAAACAATAGATTGAATCTTGCCTCCAAACAGGGATGGGGAGGTGAAGGGAAGGAGGAATGTTTAAAGCATATGACTGTAAAATGAATGAACCATTGCACATGTAAGAGATCTGGAAAAACAGTTCTTAATTTCGTACTCTTGCATTGTTTTTGAGCTTTACAACAAAAAGTAAGACACCGTTACTACCTTTATATTATTTATATTTAAGATCAGGTTTTGGCAAGGAAGCAGTTGATGTTATATTACTTGCAGTTCTGTTCTTTTTGAAGGTATACATACATTAAACAGAAGTGGATACTGTGCATGCGCGATTGCTCTTGAAGACATTTTATACTCCAGTACCTTGTAAAAGGCCACATTTCTTCCAGGCATGTAGCATAATCAGAACTCTTCCTTCCTTGAGCATCCACTTCTATGGCATGAGATAAGTAAAATCTTAAGTATTAAAATATCTCATTCATGACTGATGCATGCTTTTATCCTCCCCCTCTACTTTGTCCTGGTGAGGCCACATCTGGAACACTTTGCTCAGTGATATGCTCTGCAGTACAAGTGGGACATGGATCTACTGGAGAGAGCCCATAGGAGGGCTTCAAAGATGACTGGAAGACTGAGACATCGATTTTACGAGGAAAAGCTGAGAAACCTGGGCAAAATCATGCAAAAAAAAAAAAACCAAACCAAAAAACGTGATGCAAAACCATAGCACAGAACTTAATTTCAGCCTTCACAGTTTTACAGCTACAGGAAAGAGATCTAAGTCAGGACTGCAGAACAATGCACAGCCCTGTATACTTCTTCAGGTACTAGGGTCTTGAGGATTTTCCAGCCACCCTTGAATGTCTAGATTCCAGCATTCCATAGCATCCAGCTGTAAACGTCAAGTCTTCATCCTCCACCTTATCTGCCAGCAAAGAAGCAGCTGAACAGACATACAAAATTATCCTAACAGTTCTGTTTGAAAACTCTTCAGAGGAAACCTACATTACCCCCATCCCTGCTGTAGCTCTAAGCTATTCAGTGAATAGAGATAAGTTCATATTTTCAGCTAGGCACCATACTTTCCAAAGTACAATAATAATAGGTGATGAAGAAACATTTCATTGAAAACAAATTCTGTTTGATATGAAAAATGCATTGTCCACTTGAGATAAAATGTACTACTGTGGCCATAAATCTGTAACTGGAGCTGAGGGAAAAGAAGTAACTTCAGGTCAGAGAACTGCACTGAAGTGGAGGTGGTATAGATCATTTTATAATTTAGAGGCAATGGTTGCAAAGTACTTAGCTCTGATAGAGAGAATTATTTACAGCAAGTGCAGCGAATAATCTAGTGATATGTGAGGCTCCACAGTTACATAAAAGAGAGAGATTGCCCTTTGATCCAAATGTCTGTGCACTCTTATAGCCCTCATTACAGACACTGATCAACTAAGCTTCCTGCATTGCTGCTAGATGAAAAGAGATGAGAGAGATATTATCTCTCCTGCTCAGCAACTAATCTATGGAATTTGTGGAATTATTTGAATAATGGCACAGAGGGCTGTACAAAAAATAGAGCCTGTAGTGACCACTGCTTCTGGGCAACTTTGCCCATTGGAGAATGAATGCAGTGAGTTCTGCCACATAAAAAGACAATGACTGTAGAGGAAACAATTGTTCATCCTGAAATGAGCAACTTCTTACATATATACCAACATACATGTACACTTTCTTTCCACTTACTGCATTATGCTCATTCTGTTCACAAATCAAAACCGATACTTTTCTTAAACAGAACACTTTACAATCCAAAAGTTCAAAATATCCAAAATGTCAAATACAGAACTCCATGTAAGAAGACCTCCATCAACTCACTCTTGACAAACATGCATATATAACTGAGGTCTAAATATTAAACTCAAATATAGTGCACGGAAAGAAAAATGGAGAAAAAAACACAAAACACGTCTAAATCTGGGGATGTGAACCTACAAAATTAATGCATTCTTCTGTCGGAGGAGCATCCTGTTGTGCTAAATGCTGACTGCTTACAGAGCTACTGAAGCCAAAGCTACTGAAGTGCATTGGGTTTGAAATTGTTCTTGCATGGATCTCAGACCTCCATTTAAACAAAAAAAAGGAGGTGTGAAAGCACAAATAAGGCGGGGTTTTGTGCTTTTGTGTTGTTTTTTTTTTCTTTTAATGTAATTTTCCTCTGTAGTTAATAAGATCAATTTTCATGGGAGCTCTCGCTTCTGTATTTTACTGGATAAAATAATCTCCCCAATCAGTCTGTGTTACGGTTGATACTCTTAGAGATTTATGTGCTTTTAGTAAAAACAAGAAAGCTTTTTTGAAGCCTGTTATTAATGTATTGATGTGATTTTTATGATGGCAGGCCAACAATTCAGTAGTACTAAACAAGAGATAGTCAGGCACAGCTTTCCTTTGAAACACTCTATATTTTCTAATTTGTGTTGATTCGGATAGTGATACTGCTCATATACAAAAACGAAGAACACACTGAATTCTCAGTATGGTGTTGGAGCACTACAGATTTATTTATATTTTAAGGAACTGCAGCCGCAGAGAAAATTGCCATTGATTAAATGATATATGATCTCTTATGCAGCGGAAATGACTAATAGAGCTGAGACTGCACAAAAGTGCAATGTTCATCTTACAAAAAGCATTCTCCAATGAGACAATATGCAAATCATTTTTTGTGCCGTTGAAGATTCTGATTAAACTTATAATTTAGGATTTTAATTGAACTTTTTTTATTGGATTGTTCACAATAGTTCTACATCACATATATAAATAATTAACTGCTCTAATATAATTTGCCAAAATAAATTCATAAATTATATATATACATATATTTTAATTCTGGCAAATTTCTGCAGTATACAAACTTTGGGCATCTTGTGCCTGGATTTTACTAACATAGATCCTAGATGATCCTAATAAAACTGAACACAAAGACAGAATTTAAACAATCCATATCAGTAAATACTGCAAACTCATTGCCATAAATAAATAAACAAAGACATAAATAGATGTACAGATGCATACATAAAATAAAGATGGCTGTTGTCCCACAGAACAGCTAGCTTGATACTAAGGTATTTACGATATATACTGTGGTTTGATATCTTAACCTTCATTATTTTGGCAATAAGAAAAGAGGAAATAAGGACACATTAGCATTAGTGCTTCTGAATTTAGCACTGGTATGTCATTGGCTTACAAATGAATATCTGTCATCTGAATTCAGTGAGGCAGTAACTCTATAATGCTAAACATCAGAGTGATGCATACTTGAAACTCGAACAGGATAAAGGAAAACAAAGTAAAGTACATTTGATGTGAACATTTGTGAATAAAATCTAGGAGAGAAGCTCAGCAATATTAACCAACAATAAAATTAAACCATTTGGTTTTTAGGGTTGTTAAAAGCCAAGATTCTCCAGACAGATAAAAATAAGATTAAAGCAATCATGACACTAACATCAAACTGAAAGGAAAATGAAGTCTTCTGCTTTGTTTGTGCATAACAAAACTTGACACAGTAACACCTCATATACAAAGAATATGTCATTTGAAGGGTTTAATAAATGATTAATAGCTGATAATGTCATGTGAGGTGAAACTGGAATATACGATGATTTTACATACACAGTCAGAGAATGTTAAAGACTGTCCATATCTGTCAGCAGCCTATCAGCCATTACACATAAACCTATATGAATTTATTGACTGTTTACTATCCAGAGGGAGATCTAGCAGACTAGCTTGAGAAAGAGGGAATATAAAACAGACACTATTTAAAACAGAGTGCTAGCTACAGTGACTGCATTACTGCACAGAGATCTCATACACTGAGTTGTTGGAGTGGGTCCAGAGGAGGGCCACAGAGATGATCAGAGAGCTGGAGTGTTTCCACTATGAGGACAGGCTGAGAGAGCTGAGGTTCTTCAGCTTGGAGAAGAGAAGGCTCCAGGAAGACTGTACAGCAGCCTTTCAGTACCTGAAGGGGCCTACAGGAAAGCTGGGGAGGGACATTTTATAAGGGCGGGTAGTGACAGGACAAGGGGAAATTGCTTTAAAATGCAGAAGGTCAGGTTCAGGCTAGATGTTGGGAAAAAATTCTCTGCTGTGAGAGTGGTGACACACTGGACCAGGTTGCCCAGAGAGGTTGTGGATGCCCCCCTCTCTGGAAGCATTCAAGGCCAGGCTGGATGCAGCTTTGAGCAACCTGGTCTGGAGGTGTCCCTGCCTAGGCAGGTTGAATTAGATGATCTTAAAGGTCCCTTCCAACCCAAACCATTCTATGATGCTATGATCTGCAGAAACACCAAAGGATAACTGATATAAGTGAAGTTTCTTGGGCACTTCAACTACCAACAGCTGTAGGGACTCACTCATAGCCCTGCAAAGACAGAGCTGAAAAGGCATATGTCTGTCTATAGTTGTACCAAGCTAGCAACAAATGCTACTAGCATCACTGTCAGTCACTTGGTTGAACTGAGATTACAATGCTAGGGCCACATTGTACCATGTCTTGGGAAGAAAAAAGATGGCACTGCAATATAGAATCAAGGCTCAGAGTTCTGTGGGGTTTGTTAAGAGCAAAATGGCTCTCAGTTAACTGCCTACCTAGAAATACTGAACTAATTTATTGAAGTACAATTCCAGAGAAGGCCATTAACTTCAGTGAAATAATTACACTTCTATTCTGCTACAATTTAGGTAAAATTCTGACTCACTAACTTTAACAGTCCAAATTAAAGGGATTTCACATTTCTTTATGTTCAGAAAAAAAACTACTTTGCTCCTTACTGTACACATGATTTTCACACATCTGTGTGGTAAGAAATACATCAGTTCTTTTACCCGGAACTCCTAATACTGTATAGCTTTTCTAAAGAAAGATAGATATTCAGCTGCTTGATCATCATTTACTTACATTAGCAAAATTAAAATACAGCCCATAAACTGCTGAATGAAACTTCTAGTAAAGCTGAAATTGCAATTGGAAACGCTACATCAAGAAAGTGAAGTTATTTTAAGACAGTCACCTGTATACGTGTACTCATTTATAAAGGCCTAGTTCTTAATTCAATGTATACAACACTAATGAATACAAACTGCTAATATGCCTTGAGCCCTTGCTGTGGTCCTCTGAGTAAAACACCTGACTGCAGTAGCAGCCACAGCCAACCCCATACATCATTGAGGAAAGGACCATACAGGGGACACAGAGGGTTTAACGCTGTACCTCCTGTGAGATGTCGAATGCCTTCAGTCTCCAACAGAATCAGTGTTTTCTATGAGGAAATACATAGTGTGACTTACCTCTGTTGCTTACCAACTCTGTAAAAGCAGATCACTTTTTCAGAGGCAGTCCCTTTTTCAAAGTCAGAAACCATAGGCTCTCCCGGGTGATGGAGGCAGGCTTGGAGGTAGCTGTCCAAGCCAGCCACTTAATCTCCTCATCAAAAAGCGGTCCTACTTAAACCGTCTTTCCTGTTTATGGTGAGAAAGCTATTCCTGCTTGCTGATGCTCCAACCTTTTCCTGTAACCACTATTTACTAAGAGGCCTGCAAAGATTGCCCCCAAATACCTCTGCTATAAACACTCCCTTGACTTTGCCAGTGTTCCCAATAGAGGCAGGTACAGAGTGGAACCAAAGTGCAGAGCTAAGAGGAGAGGGAAAAAATATCCCAAACTAAAAGAAAGTTTTTCTTTTCCATTAACTGTTTTCAGCCTCCTAAGTGACTTCGTGGAATCACTGCAGCAAGTTGTGAATGATGTATGAAATGAGAAATCCCTGCCCACCCAGCAGAAAAAGAATTCACAAACAGTGCTTTGCAATCACTTCTGTGCTCTGCTGTTTGAAGTAGCATTTAGCCAAGCCACAGCCACAGAAACCTGCCAGCCACTGAGATAGCAGCTTTTTCAGCATTGAAAGCAGGGAAGTCTATTCTGCACTCTAGGAGGGTAGCACACAAGTTCAATATTTAGTCTGCATTTTCAAGCTAAACTTCAAAATAATGTTAAGTAAACAATATATGTTAAAGACTGAAAGAACATTTTTATCACTTGAGTTACACTATTTAACATTTATGAAAGTAGAAGAGTTTCTATTTCATTCTGTTTTTATAAGCTGATTATGTTACACATATTTTCTCTGTGTGCTTTGAGACAACAAATTGAGACACAGTACTTTAGGACTATGAAAAAAATCAGTATTTACAAAGGGCGGTATAAATTTTCGTTAATTGGTTTGCCTTTTATCTATAAAAATGCTGCTCAGTGAGCACAAAACTCCTTTTTGGCTTAGACACTTTAAATTTAAAACACATTTCAAGTCTCCTTCAAGGTTTTCTCACTGAACTGTTACAGAAGTTCCAAGAATTCAGAAATCCTTCACAGGGACATTTCAAACAAATGTGTTATTTTAATTCTTAATTTTGATTTAAAAAGTAAGAAAAGTGGTTTTATTGATAAGCATTGTAATTCATCGAAACCACTAATAACAGATATATGAAAAAGATATTATTACTATACAACATTATTAATTACTAAGAATATCATAAGTTTCTCTATTTTAGTTTGGAGTCACTCTAAGTGGGAACTCTTGCAAGTAATCATGCGTTTTTTACTTACAAGTCTTCTGCTCCTCAAATTAGAGATGTAATCTTTCTTCCTCTCTGCAAAAAAGGGCAATTTTTTCTCTATTTAAATTAATGAACATTTTGTTATTGGTTCAAATACAAGAAGATTTCCTAATGTAAATCAATTTTCAAGAACACTTTAGTTAACCTCCTACTTACTGATATCACAAAGGCTATAGTTGACTCTGGGTTAAGGATGATATTAGATGGAATTTATGCATGATTGCATGCATATTTATACACACATTAATGCTAGTCCCTGTATGTTTTTATCTGTATAAAAGACTAACAATTATACCTCAGTATTTCTATTACATCCTTTTACACGAAAGAGTTAGTGAAAAAAGAACAGACGTTAAATTTAAGCTCTTCCCTACATAATAGGAATTGAGCAGAAAAAGACCCTTACAAATATAAAATGTCTCTAACAGTATAGTATAAAATACTATATATTTTATAGCATTCTATAGTATAAAATACTATATTTGCAGGAATAATAAAATTATCAATACCCAACAGCAATAATACAAGCTACACAAACACTTAGTACTAGCAGTAGCTCCCTTTACTACTTTGACTACTTGCAAGGCAAAGTCTTGGTTTCATTGCTAGCTTTGCTAGTGACTTACCATGGTCATGATTTCAATTGGTATGCACAAGTCAAAAATGTGCATTAGAAAGTGAAGGCTTACGGTCTGTTGTCTAAATGATAGAGTAAATAAAGTCAGCAAACCAGCACAAATCGGCTGGCTCTCAATTTATTCTCTCTTTGGCTGACTAAATCACTTCCATTAGGATTCTGAGCCTTAGAAATGAATTTAATTAATAATAAGGATATTATTTTTAAGTTGTTTTTGAACAAGAAATTTTTAAACACTGGCTAGAGGAACTTTTCAATATATTAATTTTCAGAAAGCAGGAAATCTGAAATGAGAGCTTTACCCACAGGATTTGAGCTCTGTCCTAGCAGGTTCCTCTTGTGTAAGAGCAGGTCCTGTTTCCACTAGAAGATACTAAATAACATCAAGCCTATTCAGATTAGCTATTTATTGCACTTTTATTTAACAGGTCACAACTGAGATGAACTGAAAGGGCAGCTAATGTTAAACTGATATGTACATAAACTTCCTAAAAAGTCTGTTGTTTATACCTTACATTACTATTATGGAATTATTTCTTTTTCTACTCCTTTGACCTATGACATACAGAATCACAGAATCACAGAATCGTAGGGGTTGGAAGGGACCTCCAGAGATCGTCAAGTCCAACCCCCTGCCAAAGCAGGTTCCCTACACCAGGTCACATAAGTAGGCATCCAGACGGGTCTTGAATATCTCCAGAGAAGGAGACTCCACAACCTCCCTGGGCAGCCTGTTCCAGCGCTCCGTCACCTCACC
>JAOWBP010004006.1:9227623-9239704 GCA_028571105.1 Tragopan temminckii
TGGACACAGTATTCCAGATGAGGCCTTACCAGGGCAGAGTAGAGGGGGAGGATCACCTCCCTCGACCTGCTGGCCAAACATGTTTAAATACAACAGTCTTTCTCATGATTGTAGTTGCATATTAAAAAGACATCGCTTCCCAGCATTAGAACTCAACAGAACTTTATAAAGACAGTTATAGAAGCTTTTCTTTTGCAATCTCATGGTCATCAGAGCTCATTAGAAATAATCATTAAGAAAATGTTTACCAAGAATATTTCAGTTGTCCGAGACTTGCTGAAAGGAAGATACATTCAAAGTGACAGTACATTACAGCAAGGTGAGCAAAACATTTGGAAAAAGATTCCATAGGAAAGTCTGCCGCAGTCCATGTGGTTTAAACACGAGTGTCACTTATTCAAAATGTCATCTGCACAATCAGATTGCCTCAAGCTCTGTATTAACAGCTGATTCATTCATTGTAACTTCTCTAACTGCCAGAAGCAGTTCGTGATCTTTGTTGTCCAAATGCATTTTGTCACAGCAAATCCCAGCAAAGAGCTAATATTGTATCTTCTCTTTCATG
Organism: Tragopan temminckii; assembly: GCA_028571105.1. Taxonomy (NCBI): domain Eukaryota; kingdom Metazoa; phylum Chordata; class Aves; order Galliformes; family Phasianidae; genus Tragopan; species Tragopan temminckii. Next base: position 9,228,189 of record JAOWBP010004006.1, read on the forward strand.
GGGCTTTGTGTTCATGTTTCTGAATCTGATTTTAACCTCTATTAATTGTAGTATCAAATTTTTGGTTAATAGGTGGTCATATTTCAGGAGCATATTTAGACAGTATTTCTTCATTCTTTTCAAATTACTTCCAAGTCAAAGGACTTTGGAGTTAGATGATTTCCTCTGGAACTCTGCAAAAGACCTCTTTTGTGGAGTTCTGAGCATAATTATGAGTGATACACACGTCATGTAATGAAACTACTATTACTGGCGCTTAAATGAATTCTACCTTTATGCACTACTTTACTGTGATTTCAGAATTAAAAAACTTTACTTTAAATCTGCACTCTGCTGGAACTGTGGATATTAGATCCACACTGAATTTGCTTTCTGCTACATGGAGCTCCTCCAGTCACTCAGTAACAGAACATGCTCTCTGTGGCCATGAACTGATTTGACCTAGAGCTACTCTTCTGGTGGAAAGTGAATGCATCCTGTCAGCAAGAATCAGAATGAGTTTAGGATGGAAAAATAAAATATAATTATTTTAAACAGACCCCTTCAATGTCTATGATTACTAGAAAAAGAGAAAAAAACACTGTACACAAAATTATTTACCTACTCGGTCCACTTTAAGTGAAGAATATGGATGATATCTTGCAATGATCATCAAAAAAGTCCTGGTCTGGGTATGACAGAAGAAAATAAATCTGCTGGCACTTCTTTCTGAGGCCTGAGGTCTGAAAACAAAGACCCTGGTTAGTACGAGGGATTCAGAGATTGAGCTTTCCTCCTCTTCTGTTTCTGAATAATATTGAAGACACTTATGAACTATTCAGGATACAAGTGAGGAGAAGCAAGAACTAATATTGCCTGCCACCATTTATTTTTTAAAAAATCTGAGTAATCGTTAAAAGGTTTTGCTTCTGACGGTAAAAAACTCATGATCAGATGCCTCAGAAAGAGATAGATGTACAGAATCTAGCTTCTTGTGAGTGACTGATCACAGTTATTTGCAGCTCTTATCACTTCCCAGCAGTGGCAAAATGTTCAAGCATTGTGCAGCATCCACACTGTCAGCAACAGCAAAATTATCTAATTCTGGCCATCAGCATACAGCAGCTGCTGTTGTGTAGTGTAGTGTTGCAGTCACACAAACACTACTGAGCCAGGACAGATGTACGTAATACTCTGATTTTAGCAAAGTCTCATGCAAATATGAATCAAGATACGGTATTCTTGTTCCTTTCTGTGAAACTGGTTTGTTCTCCCCTGATTGTCATCTGAAACTGATTCTAGTGTTTCCAAGAACACAGTGTACAGTTTTACTTGAGAGCTATCATAGCACACAAATCCTGAGAAATATGAAGGTTGACTTAAATTGAAAGGGACTATTGGACCTGGAAAATAACAGTCAAAATACTTTTCTCCAGCAGTTTAACAAAATCTGCTGTTGTTCAGAGGGTGTAGTGCCAAGATACAAATTTTCTCCTCTGAAAGAAGCTGATAAACCAGAGATGCTCAATTGCCTGTAACTCAAGAAATGAAAGTCCAGGCATCACTAAAAATAAGACAAGTGTATGAAGGGATATTTGGGCTTGTCAAGAACAACAAGCAACAAATGCTTCGTGTTGGATTCCTAATTCTTCAGTTCATTCCAATAAATTGCGACCCAAATGAACTTATTTATCTCACTTAAGAATAAGCTGCATCTCTTATGGCATGATTCATCTCAGAGAAACTTTGGGAAAGCACTCTGGTTCATCTCACTGCTATATTCCATCTATACAGTTAAGTTCTACAGTAGGAACTTTTCAAAGCAGTTTGCAGTACACACAGAAGACATCCTTGAAGCAGTTCCTGAGAGAATATTCACCCGGTATCTGTTCATTGAAGACTGATTATTAAGGTTGAGTTTAGGCAGAATACACTCCTTTCCCAGAATGTATTGTGATGACAAATAGTACACATTGCACCTAGATTCAAATAATATAGAAAACATGATTCGAGGAAACACCAAATGTTGCTAGTGTTCTCAAAAGAAACACAATTACATTTGATGCTTGCCAGAATCTAGAAGAAAGGCATTTGCTCAGGCACCTGTCAGTTGTTCTCTCAGATTTCCTGATGAAATAATTCATTTGAAATTGGCAATGCTCAGAGAACTGGTAACACTGTGATCCCTGAAAACAACAAGCATGCTTATCCACTACTGAACTCAGTAGAGCAATACTTACACCTTTCTGATTTTGGTAATTATCACACGGAGACACCTACTGGAGTTATTAAACTGAAGATATGAGCGAAAGTTGCTTTCAAATGACTCTAACGTGCAGTTTCACAGTGAACCCATACAGTGTTCTCTTCCAAAGAGTGGTTTTTTGTCCTGCAAGGGCTACAGTTTACTAACTTTGCCACAAGGAGGGCAAAAATGCAGCCTGAATTAAAGCATTCTTCCCACCATTATTCTCTGTGGATAATCTTCATGATGTGACAAACATTAAAATATTCAGCATAGCTGTAAGACAGTAAGGAAGACACCTGAGTGGTTGTAAAACTTATGGAGACAAATGAAAAGCAGCAAGATTTCTGAACAGCATCTGTTAAAGTATGATTTTTATCATACCTTTGATTTTTACTTGATATTTGCTTCATTATTTGAACATATAGTACGAACGTTAAAAAAGGAAGTAAGGCAAGCATCAGCACAATAGGGGTAACGCAACAGGAATAGCTCAGTAAAGTAAATCAAGATCTCATTTCAATCCTCAATTGAGTCTTCAGCTGGGTGCCCCAAAACCATCTGCAAGAACGTGCAGAAAGGGGAACCAGACTGGTATTCTTAAGGTTGTATTTTTGCTCCTATTGCAGTGCTGCTGTAACTTCAATGGCCTACGTGGCTCTTGCAGCACCACAGACAGAGTAGTCTTTGTATGGTTCTGAAAGTTTTGCACAATGTACTGTATTTTTTTAATGAGAGTTATTCTTTTAGTCCTTAGATAATTAATTAAATTAAAAATGCTATGCTTGAAAGTGTCGTGTATCAATTTTGAAGACTTAATTATAAAAGCAAATTAAGCTTTGATTAAGCTTTTCTTCTGAGAGCAGTAGCTGTCGTTCTCCTTTGTGTTAAAATAAGAGAATCATTCTGGCTGAGTGTACAAAAATGTCACCGTATTATTTATTCCTGACAGCAGTCTAGAGTCAGCCTTGTCTGAAGACAAAAGCTGCAGGTGCAATGGTCATTTTCTGCATTCTGCATCCACTGAGAGCCATGACATTATGTTCCCCTTGCAAAAACTAGGAGAAAAGATCAGTGCAAAGTGGCAACACAAAACATTTAGAATCACATTGTTGAAGGAAACTGACATATGAAAAGGAAATTGTTTTGTCAACCTAAGTCCTGAAAATTATATATTTTATTTTTGAGCTCTTAGCATGATGAGATTGTCTGCAAATTGCAAAGACTCTTGTACTTGAATTAATGCAGAAAAATATAATAAATGAATTTAATTAGAAAAAAAATCAGGAAATTTCAGAATCAGAACTCTGAAAAACAAAGCAACACCATCTGAACAAATCTTAATTAGAATGAGGATAAAGGGGACTGGATACTGTTTACAGCAACACAGTCCTTAATTTGCATGCTGAGAAGATTACTTGGAAACATAAAGCAGCTTGAAATCCAGCAAACTTCTGAACTGTACAGGTAGCCTGCTTCACCTATTTCCATGAGAACAAAGTGCATACAGTTTGGCAGGGCACTGTGTTCTCAGGCACTTAGATCTTCTGAAAGTGCTCAACATGGCACCCAGTAAAAATTATTCATCAGTGGAAACAGAGGCATAGTTAAAAGAAACTGAAGGCTATTTAAAAGGGAAGGAAGCAATACCAGCAGAACAGGACCACTTTTGCACAGTGCACATGCCAATCATTCCATTGGACAGATTCCTATCACTTGAAGTACTGCCAGGGTTATGCAATAACTTTAATCTGGAACTGAAGGTGCTAAATTTAATGCCAAAATCATAATTAACAGCTTTCTCTGCTTTAAAGCAAATTAAGTAGTTCCATACTTTTGCAGTGGAAATGTAATCCAGTTGATGCCAATTTGTATTAACACAGCAATTAAAGGGCACTACCATTGTATTTAGAAATTGAAAATCAAGGCTTCATTTACACAGATCTATACTATTGCACTCAACACTTGCCTTAGAAAATAACAAGGAATAAAAATACAAAAGGCAAGCATTCTTCATTTTATGAACAGTAGCAAAGACAAGGAATTTGGTGGTTTCATATCACCTAAATACAGTCAAAGTACTTGAAACACCTTAGTTAAGAGTGCAGAAGCTTGAGGCTTTTTTTATACTGTAGGGAAGAGATCTGTACACCACAGATCTTAGGAGGGCCAATTAGCTACGCAGAAATGCCACACTTCATCCATTAACTATGCAGGGAGCCTGAGACAGCACCATGACTACTTTGTGTCTCATTAAATATCAGAAGTTAGGCGGCATAAAGCCAAGCTAGAGAGGTTAGAAGACTTGCCCAAGGTCAGAATGGGTGATTTGGCAGAACAAAGAACTGAATCCAAAACTTGGTAGTCTCAGACCACTTCCTTGGTCCCAAGTCATCTCTAATACCATTAGCAAAACTAGAGGTACATAAAACTGAATTTAGAAATATTCTTGCCTAAATGAAGCTACAGTCTAGTAAAACCTGGACATGCTGAGAATCCCAAGTATACAGCTACTTTCTGAAAAACTCCCATAGGGAGCAATTGCAATAAACCATTGCTTCTGCTCTCAAATTGCCCCCAGGAAAACGTAGAGTGTCTCACAGTGCAGATAGACTTTCTATTCATTGTTATATTTGTTGAATGTCATGTATAAACCCTTATGGCTCAACTATACCTCAGAGAGGCAGGTCACCAAGGAGGCAGGTCAATCCCTCAGGAAGGGTGCAAGTGTCAATTTGTATTCTGCTATTTCTATTTTTTGTACCAGAAGAAAACTCCACTGGAAGTGGGAAACATAATGAGGTACTGCTATTCATCTAAAGCATGCCAACTCTGAGGAAACAGATGAATTATATCAGGAAGAATAAATAGGTACTACCTGTAATCAATGCCTTAGTAGTTTTCATATCTTGTCTTACGTTACTTTTTCTTGAAGTAAGCATGGGGAAAGTTAACCATATAATCGAACTGAAGTTCTGGAGACGTAGGAAGTAATAAGGAAAAATAAACCACAAGTATCAAGAACAGTTATTTAGTGTATCATCTGTGTGCAATCTAACCAAACATTAAAATTCAATTAAAGCATCTAAAATATATGGATTATAATTTTCTCAGGACTTGGATGAACTCTCATTCTGAATCTGTACAGGAACTTTTGAAGGAAATTCAGTGTTCCATTGGAATCTGCAAGTACAATGAAACATATATTAATGAGAACTCCTCCGGTTGACACCAGAGACCTACTACTAACATTCATTAAACTGAGATGATGTTTCATCTAAAGACAGTAATGCAATCTGTAAAATAATCTCATTCTATAAAATAACACTTTAGCTCTTCAGAGAAAGGTGAGAGGCATTTTTAATTAAGGTCTTTACTCTCCACAAGTATTTGTTTGTGGCAGAAGGAGAGAATTACTAGCTGAAGGTTTATATTGGGTGAGACTGGTCTGTCAACTGCAAATGTCCCATAGTATTAACAGGCAAACATTTAATATTCTAGTCAACTGTAGGAAACAATTATAGTATAGAAAGCTTATGACAGAAATGGCTTTGCAATATTTTTTTTAACAACACCAAATAAAGAGTTATATAGGAAGTACAATACATCATTTCCAATTCTACGCATATACTCCTCAGAGCAGCCACAACAACGCAGGAATACAGGATATGCCACATCGCAGCAGATGATTACTCTATCAACTCCAGCATCCTGCCCGCATTTCAATGATGGGGGAAAGTATGCCTTGAAGTTGTTTGTATTATAGTTTTTCAAGGTTATAAAGTACTTTTGGATCCTTCTGAATGAGAAGTGCTATGTAAACACTGATATTTTTACTCTAACATGCAGTTATAATTTAGCACTAAAGGGTGATAGGCCATGGAGTGCAGTAAAAACTCTTCCAGCTGAGAAGAGAATAGTTTTTATTACATTTTTGAGCAAATAAACCAAGTGGGAGAGCCATGAAATCATCCTAAAAATGTGTTTATTTTGAAATATATTATTTTTGAGTACAGATCGAGTCAAACTGATTAGAGTGGAATCACGTTATGTTTTAGAATAAATAAGTTAGAAGCGACAAAAAATCTCAGTAGTTATCAGTGCTTACATGGCCTTCTCAGGTAATTTCCAGGTTTCTTTGATTTGTACACATTTTCAAACACGCATCACAACACAGAGCACATACTTCAAATTCTCCACACCTAAACCAGCTCTGAGCTGAAGGGCATAATGTGCAGGGCAGAAAGGCATGAATTACACAGCAGTTTAGTCTCACTTCTGCATTGGCCTTACAGTTGTAATTCTACACTAAAGACATTACATGAAGCGTATTTCAAAATACCAAGTGTAACTACATTCATCAATACCTTGGTCAGGCTTTGGAAATATTTATTCAATGGAAAGTGGAAATAGGCATGGCAGTTCACATACTTAATGCAGTCATTCCAGCATTCAGCTGACAGGCCATCACTACTTGATTAGAAACAGGTAAAAGAAATCCTCCTATGCCAAAAATGTAAAGAGAATTCTAGGAACTCTAGTTAGTGATTTGTAAAAATAGCTAACGTCAACGTTTTAAAGTCTGAATTGTTTGCCTTATTGATGCCCAGGGGATGGCAAACTCTAGAAGGCAAGTCACAGTGTCTGGCCTCTCTGCTCCTTCACTTCTATTTTCAGGGCTCACAGACAAGTCTTTCAATTACTCTGTGACCATTTATCCATCCATTCAAAAAAAAACTGTGAAGGAGTTAATATAAGACTTTATTGAAAAGACCTTCATAATCATCACATATTCACTGTTATATAAATATTACATATTCCAAGAAACACTTGCTGAGCCTGACTGTTGCAATTTCAAACCCTATTTTTTCCTGTCTGCCTCGAAGGAATATTACAACATAATACGCTTTTGAGAGCTCCTTCAGTGAATTTTTCAGCTTTTTTACTTCTTCAAGGCACAATGTTATTCATTTCAGTATTATCCATTTTGCTTTTCCCTTTTTATACTGTTCTTCCCTGATCCTGTCCTTCTTCATTCCCTCCAGTCACATGGCACTCATTTATCAGGTTTTTGCATACACATTTCAATCTTAATCAAACAGATTTTGCATGTAATATGGGCCTAAAAAGACTCAAATTCCTCCTACAGGCATAGTTTTATCACAAACCTCATGTGAAACTGTACTGTAGCATTGAGGATAACTAATTCAGGAGACACACAGTTCTTATTTTGCAATGAAAAATTCTCTAAATTTTTTTCTCCAGTTTATTATCCTGGAAAATGACAGGTTTTTTTTTTCCCACCACTACCCTCCCCTCACAGCTCACATTCGTCAAACATCTACCAGTCTGTTTGAATGCATCTAGTCACTGTTTTGCAGGTCGTTATTTTGCATTCCACTCATTCCAGTATTAATTTTTATTGCTGTCAATGAGAACTCAACAAATCCATTAAGATCTATGCAGAAACCATTCCACAGCAGCAAACACAGGCACAACTTTCAGTTTCCATAAAGAAAATAAATGAAACCATATACGCATCCTGACAACATGATAACACAACATATCCACCCTGTTCAGGGGATGGAACTTGAAATTATTTTGTTGGGTAATATAGCTACCGTTTTCTTCAAGCGCAGCCAGGCACATCCCACCTGTACTCTCTGCAGAAGACAGTTTATTGCTAATTACAACATATTATTAGTAGACATAAACAGTGGTAATACATTCACAGTTCACTGACACTGACTGGAATACACACAGCATACTTTCTACATGGGTTGCTCCGAAAGTAATGCCTCCTATTGATTTCTACGGAAACTACAACTGCTACAAAGAGCATGGTAACACTGTTTGATAGACATGCTTCTTTGGCTGCAGGGAAAGCATCCAAAAAGTGAATAATCTTTGTGTAAACTTTTGGTCGCTGATTTGGACTTGTTACTCAAAGAGGCAGAGGCAGTTGAAAGATATTGGTCAGTTTGGATTTTCTGTTTGGTCTCTTTCTCTGAAGTCCATTGTCGACAGTGACTCAGCCATTCCCAGTACCAAGGAGGCAGTTTTCTGGTGAGTGAGCAGATAAGTTCATATTTTGTTCCAAAATGGAAAAAAAAAACCAACATTTTTAATTACAAAAAGCCAATTCATGACAATACTTATCTCATGTGATTTTAACTCTAATTTTTCTAAAGGGATTTGGCTTAAACATACTCACAACCTTTAAAGAAAACCTTCCAGTAGACAGATAAAGTATGTGCAATGTGTTATTGGCTTTTACTTTAACCTTTCTGAGCTCTGTTTTCCAAGCTGTTTTTCATTCTGAATACATAGCACTTCACCTCACACTATCCTTGTCTTTTTCCTCTTTTCCTTAAGAATCAGTTTTCATTTAACACAAATTCCATCACATTTTCCTTAACATAAAACATATAAATGCTTGAAGTGAGATGCAGTAACCTTACATAGTCTTTATTCAAAAATGGTAGATTTATTACGCCAAAAAAAAAGCATGACACTGGGTGCCAGAAAGCCCCAGCTATGATCAAACAGAATTGCAGCTTCCTGGTATTTGGCAATAAAGGAAAAGTAATGGCATTGTGACATGAAAGTTGAACACATAGTACTTTGCACTGATGTAGTAATCATCCAGTAAGTACTAGAAAATGAGAAGTGGGTTTGATTTTTCAATTCCTAAATATGGAATGACTTCCAACGAAGTCTCCTTTCAGTTAAGCTCACACACACACAAAAAAAATCATATCTGGAGTTGAAAAAGGGTATCGGCCTTGTGAGAAATGCTTTTCATTTTGTTGCATCTCTAGTAAACTCTGCCAAACCAAAGGAAAGATGTTTTAAATTTTCCTATATATCAGTACAAGAGAAGTTCATTCCAATGTTGTTCTCAGATTCTAGAAAATGAGTTTTTTAGTATTACTGAGGGAAAGAACACACAGATTTACTTAAAAGGTAAAATCCTTAACTTAAAAGGTTAAAATCTCTTTTACTCAATCTATATTTATACTTCATTCAATTTTAAAAACAGACTACAGTCCCAGATTCCTCTCTCCTTCATTCTCCAAACATATCAAGAGAAACTTAGGTGCCTTTTCTTTTGAAATGCAACCTTTGTTCTTTACAGTGTAGGGGGCATAGGGCCCTGGTGCTCCAGAAACAGCCTGAGGTTTGCAAAGCAGCCTAGGGATTTAGGATTAACACAAACAGAAAACTTGCAATGTACAGCCAGGGCAGATAATAAATCTCTGCTATCTATTACCAGCTGTGGTTTGCATATGTGCAATTTCTAGTCTGGACTCTTTAACAAAACTTTTGGTTTCACTGAGGGGTGGTATAGTGATTAGTTTTATCTGTAGTCCTCCAAACTAAACAGATTTTCCACTCTGATTACAAACAATACTCACTGAATAGCAATTTGTAGTATTCATTGAGGCTGGAAAAACTAGAACAGGAGTATTTCAACAGAATACAATTTACAGAAGACACGCTGTTACTACAAGAAGACAGCTCTCCCACAAGAAACACAGCAGCACCAACAGCCCCACTGAAAATCTCATTTCCATTTGGAAAGCATACACATGGTATGAAACAGGCTTTGCTACAGAAAACTTACAAAATAAGAGGAGAGCAAGGAGGAAAGCAAGTTGCAGAAAATCAGAGAAGCCAGTTGTACTGCTGGGGGAGGAAGGAATGCAATCCAGATCTGCACTCACAATCCAGTACAATTTCTAGACCAATTCTAAGCATACAGTTTAACCCACGATGCATACTAGCAATTTCCCTTCTCGCACATTTCTGTATTTGGCTGCTTTTGTTTGTACTCTCCTCTTCCCACATGCAATCTACAAAGTCAGTGATGTCTCTAAAAACTATGCCTCTATATGGCTGAACACAGCCTAAACATTTTGGGTGCTGTTATAAATAAAAATGACTATTTAAGTCTTGCTAATTAACAGATTAAAGCTTCCTTTGTAAGTAGTTCTGGACACGGATTTTATTTTTCATGGAATAAATCTGTTTGAATCTTTGGCCTTTGGGGACCTTTTTGTTTATCAGCGCCATTTCGCATCTTCTCAGCTTTTAATACTCTGTTGTTCAATCATGCATGACATACTTCCAGTGGTAAGTTAGTGTAGCAGCGCATGATTTGTCTGCCTTTCGGATTGTAAATGTTTGTACTGCTGCTATCAACAGCTCCCTGACTCTGTACCAGGCTGTGTATATATAGAACTAGATACCATAATTATACTTAAAGAAGCATTAGGCAAAACCAATCCCTGTATAACAAGGAATAATGTAATTTGCATGAATGGACAGGTCTTGAAATGGAAAGAATTAGGATCTTTGTGGTTAAGTCACTCGCCCTTAAAACATTAACTCTCATCTACAACAGCAGGACAGCAGAAGCTGGCAGACGTGATTTTTCTTTTACTAACTCAATAAAGGCAGGTCAAACCCAGTTAATAAATCGGCCATCACCATGCGGCATGCAGTTCTGCTGCTCTGAGAGAAAAGAGGAGATGAACAGGTTTTACTCTTCACCATATATCAGATGCACACCTGTCTGACTGCTATCCTTACACAAAGGGAAAAAAAGAGGGTCTGACCCAAGCTGGTACTTTGTTGCTCACACTACAGTAGGACTGATCCAGCTCATTTCTTGTAGGACTCAGCTTGATCAAAAAACTGAAGGCCACGAAACCCTAACAGCAAACTTCTTGGCAGACCCTTAGACAAGGGTCTCCAGCAGCTGCCCAATTATTATTAACAAATAACAACAATTTTATTCAAAATGGCTTCCTAAAACATACAATTCCATTAATATTTAAATCACGGACTAATAAATGCATTACCCACCACTCTGATGCCCCGTCCACGTATCTCTATCTGAATAAGCAACAGCACTGAGACAGGGGACCAATTGATTTATCTTTTCAAAGGCAAAATTTCTCTACGTGACTACACTGACTGCTGGGAATAGCAGCTGGTGTGGAATTTATGATGATGTTTGCAAGCTTCCGAGTTGTGAAGAATAAGTGCTCATTTCTCGTCTTTTTTTCACTTAAACTGAAGTGAGAAATGATAGATTTTACTATAGTTAAATTTGGAAACAGTATGATGCCAATCTCAAATATCTGATCACGGATACACAGAAGCATAGAATGGCCTTGGTTGAAAAAAACCACAGTGATCACCTAGATTTGCCAACCACCAGACCAGGCTGCCCAGAGCCACATCCAGCCTGGCCTTGAATGCCTCCAGGGATGGGGCATCCACA
>JAOWBP010004006.1:9244291-9286313 GCA_028571105.1 Tragopan temminckii
CTCTCACCTGCTCCAAGCAATGACGGGAGCACACGGCGGGAGCGGGGAGGTACAGGGTTTAAGCTGGAGCTGCCTCAAGTACCCGATCCCCTTCCCTCTTTCTGTCTGTCCTCTCTGGCTGGATGCCACCACGGCAGTGAGCCATTCAGCTTGTGGCGATCCCTCGTGGTCACGGAGGTGAATTCAGCTGTTCTGCCAGCTGCATTTTGTTTGTTCCTGTCATATATTTAAATATTGATGTGTCATTTGAGTCTAAACCTTTTTTCTTGACTTACTGAGAAATGAGTTAGCACCAAATACTGGGCAACTGCTCACCACCACCTCACTAGGACATGGCGTGTAGTAAGTGTAAAGGACTGTTATACAGGACACAATCTGTTTAGTGTTGGCTGTTTTTCATTTCGTTAACAGTGGGAGATTAGCCAGAACTAAGCTAGCAGCCTATACATAAATCTATAGGGCATAAAATACACTGCAGGTCTCATTCTGCATTTTTTTAAATGTAACATTAATCACATCTGACAACAGGCTATCAGTGTATTAGGAGAACACACAGGGGAAGGTACAGGGTCGTGAGTCCTGTGGCTGGAATAATCCAATATTTGGAAAATTTGCATTCGTAATAGGACACATCTGGTAGGAAAATACATCCTAGGTGAAAAAAAGCAAATGTGGGCATACTGAGCATTTGGGAATATATTTCATAGCCAGTAAAAAAACACTTGAATTACGTATGGTGTATGGGTTAGAAGGGAACATGCAAAAAGGAAAACAAAAGGAAAACAAAACTTCACACATACACAGACCCCAGACTGTGATGATCTCAAATACTGGATTCAGAATTCTGCACGTTTCCTGTAAAAATGGATAAATATTCTGCCAAGAAGTCACAGACCATATTGATCAGTGAGCTGCATTCATTTTCTTTTTAACCATCTCCACTGATCCCATGTGGCTTTGTAGCATGCATGGACTTCACTATCTAGTAATACTTATATTGGAGAAATTTGGGGTTCATAATCACATCTATGGCTTCTGGGACTGCTGATGCAGAGGCACAGAAAGCAAAGACTTCCTCTGAATGATAAAGGAAAGGTTGCTAAGGAGAGGGACACAAACACATTGAATCGTGCTGCATTACAGATGCCCAAATAGATTTCTCCACTGAGATGAATGGCCAGGTAAAACCTCACAAGATATTGGTGTTTTTTTTTTATAGGATTGTCACTAGCTGAATAAAATGTCACCTCTTTGAATATGTGCCTCATTTAAGTTTCATGATTTTTTTTTAATAAAAGCTGTATTGCTGTTATCTGACTCGAAATTTAAACAGCATCAAAATCCATAGTTGGGCATAACAGTGAGTTTTCATAGAAAAATAATTGGAAACCAAATATGAAAATAATAGAGGAATTATGATGGGCACAAAGTTTTGATATAGTCTCCGAAATAGCATGTATGATTTTTAATAGACTGGAACACCTCTTAGTAGAATCCCAGATTTTCATTAGTAACTCTCCCAGCAGCAGGGACCAACACTGCTGCCTGTTAGAACACTGCAGCCTTCAGCAGCATAAGTAGGATCAGTCTCCTAAAGCTTGGCTTGCTCCAGAATTGTCCTAAAATCATTTTTTGCTGTTGCCTTAAGTCTCATGGTTGGAATATTAAGGAGGCATTGTGAGATCTGCCATACTATAGAAAAATAAATCACAGAAGACTAGATGTCTCCTATGAGTCATCTATTCACTGACAGAAGCCTCACCATTACCTGACCAGTAGACAAACTAGGGGGTGCTGTGGCAAGCTTTCTGAATTACACTGATGCACAGCACATAAAATCACCTAGATGGCCATCGATGGAGAAGTATGACACAGCTTGAAGACATTCTACTGTAAATCACGTTCCTATCCTCTCTTCTCAGTTGCAAATTTGGATAAGTTTGAGGGGTATTTCCAGCAAAGAAGAAATCAACAAGAAACAATATTGGTTTCATGAGACAGACATTAAAGAGGTTTGAGATGGTTTTTAAGTCTTAGTGCAGCAATTTCATTCACATATACTAGAAGCAAACAAACGAACACACACACACCTCCACAAAAGCCATGCCTGGGTAATCTCTAGAAGTATCCAAAGATCTAAATCAATACTGAAAACAGACATTTGTTTATTAAGTAGAAAAGGGGATAAGCCTCCAAGTAGGCTTACAGCTTCTGACTATAATCTAAGAGGTATCCAGGGTGTGGGTACACCCTGGATAGAGCCATGGTAAGGGACACCCTGACAAGTTGCCACCACTCAGTGTGGTAGAAGCAGCCCTGCAAAAAGAACAGCCACTTCCCAGGGGATAGAATTAGCCCAGACTTGGCACTGTGACTGCGTAGTCCTGGGGGCAGCTTGCTCAGAACCAAGTGAGGTACAACTACAGAGTACCACATTGCACAGTATTATATCTGCTCCAAATAGCTTGGGAGCTGCCTAGATGACAGATCGCCTGAGATAGGGATGAAACAATTAAGTTTGAAGTAATCAAAAGACAAATATCTCTCTAAGAGTAGGAAAGAGTGTTTTGGGGCAGAACTGTTTGCCTGTTTTTCTGATACAGATTTTGATCATGTCAGCCCTTACCTCACCCTCCTGTTCTATGTCATCCCCTGGAATCTCTACTACTCACTTCAGATGTCATGGTGGGACCTCAAATCCCACAGACCTTTCTTGTGGCTGCCACAAGGGACTCACTCTGTTATGGAGCAAGCCTCTAAAGCTCTTTTTGAAGTTTATAACGCTTTGAGTTTGTTTTACAATGTAGTCATCCCGGAGGAAAACTGCAGTCAGGACAGTGATGGTCCTTTGTGATGCTACAAAGCTCTGTATTTGCCTAGCAGGGATGCTTCATCCATGTATGTGATGTTTTTGCCATCTCTATCTCCTTCTGTATCAATAATATAAAAAGGATGCACAGATAAAAGAACAAAATGTATTTTTGCTTCCTTCCTTTGCACTTTTCCAATTAAATGTTAAGTGTAATGCTTTTTCAAGCCAAAGTGGCCTTAAAAGCTAATAGCACTAAGAAACAAATCATTGAAGGAAAACATAACACGCCCAAGGAGAAAAAGAAAGCAGGTGCTGGTATGTGCTTCTCATCCAGCAGCAACGTGGCTTTTACAAAATGCTGTCAGGCAGAAATAAAACTCATTCACCTTTCTTATAGCCTGATCCAGATTACCGCAGTTATAATATAAGAATGTATTAAGTACAGAAGGAGAGGATATCAGCTACTGCATATGGTTATTTTAATTAGGACCTTGAAAAGCTTAGTAGTGAAATTTTAGGAGTATGTACTGACTTTTAGGCATATGCATAATGAATATTTAAAGAATCCTTTGAAATACCTGCCTAGAATTAAAACTACTGCCTTTATTATGACCGGTGCTATTTTTTCTGGCACGGGTTTAGACAGTGTAATGTTTAATATTTTAATGCAATAAAAGGTTGCCGTATTAGGTGGAAGTGAGTTTCCGTTTATGGATGCAGAATGGTACATATCTAAGAAATGACCTCGTTGAAGTTATGGTATCACATTGGATAACAACCATACATTTCCTCTATGCTCTTAGATGCACCAAAGAGTTTAGGTGTCTTCAAAAACTGCACATTAAAGACAGATTTTTGTACAGAGAAAGCATACACATTAAAAAGTAATTATTATACCTACAACATTCAAATGGCATATTGACAATATCCTGGATAAATATCTGTAATTAACCATACACGTTCCACATCCTTTTCGTGTAAAGCAAAAGCAAATGAGATTGATAATTAGGAAAGTAAATAGTGTACCATTAGTAAACTAATTAGTATTTATTAAGTCATAGCTTTGAAAATATTCTGCTTTCCACTTTGCACCCTGGGAACATCCTGACCTTGGTTACCAGAACTTGATGGGCTGTAGGGCTGTATTAATATTCTGCAGAATGCCTGTTAGCATTAATTGTGGCATTCATTGTTTGCTTCATGCCCAGCCTCAATAACCACTTTTTCTTCTGCTGGATGCAGAGGCTCCACGTCACAGCCTCTCCAGCCCACCAAAAAGACAGAACTCAAAATAAGTCCCAAAAACAAACTACAGCAGTTGTAATACAGATTCATAGGGCAGGAGAAATAAAATGATCTTGGTGCTAAACACATCAGCTAAAGAAGTATCATTTGTATCCCCTCCATTCTTGAAAAATACAGTTTTCTTTTTCTTTCTGCTCACTAAAAGAGCAAGTCGAGCTGACGCTGCTTCAGAGCCAGACAAGACAAAAATACTAGACTGAAGAATGTATGTTTCTTTAATTCTATGTCCTATATTTCTTTGTTTTATAATACAAGCACAGTAACTACACTTAGATTTTTGGAATGTTTTTAAATAGTTTAAATAAATTGCTACTGCCTCCTTTGAATATAGATTTCTGCTGGTCTAGTTCCCTACTCGTAAAGCAGTGAGATTTCCTCAAGTACAGAGAAACAAAGCTGTGGTGAAATCAATACAATTATGCCCATCTATATCATCATCTCTATTTCAGAGAACTTAAAATCATATAGCACTTTTTATCATTTCATTCTCCAGTTCTAAACAAAATGCCTAAGTAAAGACAGTTCTCAGAGTAAAATGAAGTAGAAATATTCACTTTATGAAAAGGACTTGTGGCTGGCAATTAAGCACAAAATCTGGTGCCATGGCAATAGAAGTAAAGGATTCAAAGGCAAACAAGAACTGGCTTCATATACCAGACATGTACTGTGCAGTTTGAGAAACTGTTTACAAATTTAAAATTACAGTGTGTTTTCCTGAATAGTTACCTGAGTTCAGAAACACAAATCCAGTCAAGTTTCAAAGATCTGTCCTTAAGCTGTCTTTTGCACCTAAGGTTTTTTCCTCTATCCAACAAGTGAAATAAAGATCGGGTGTCAGGTGAATTGCATGTGTGGCCATGGCCCAGCTGCAGAGGGAATCTGAAACCAAATACCACAGAGTTACTGTCTAACCTCATTTGAGCATCAGCAAAAAAAAGAGCAAAATAAAGTAAATGCAAGCTTAGCACCTCTCTTATCACATGCAACCAACTGGCACGTGCAACGGTCTCAGCGAAAAGCAGAGTTTAAATGAAATCTTCTTTAACAGATACTTTTACACTGTATCACCATCTGAGTGGTAACAAACAGCATTCATTGCACTTTAAGTGTGCACATAACAGTAGAACACTGAAGCGTGAAATGGAAGTCATAGACTGTGGGCTATCTTGCTAAGTAGTGCTTCACATGCCCACTGGAAACAGATCATTTTAGAAAATGGCAGGAACTTTGGTAGCTATTGAAGCATAGAAGCTTTAAGGCTACAACCTCTGTCCCAGCTGAAAAATCTGTTCATTCCAACTACACTGTAAAGCCAGAGAGAAGGTTATAGTATAAAATCCATTACTTATTTTAGTGCTTTATCAATATTCCACTTAAATCAACATGTTTATGCTTTAAAACCTTACTTGGACATAGGTAAACATAAAGCTAGAGAAGTAAAGACAGAAAATATAAATGAACAAAAGACAGAAAGAGAAGAATATTCTTATTACTATTTATTATATCTCAGTACAACCATTCACTGAGAAGTTAGTTAATGGAGTCTGACTAATAGTGACACACTTGATTGTGCTGTGCCACTAACGACAAATTTAGAAATATTAAGGAAGGCCATCTTCTAATATATTCCAATGTAATCATACACAAACAGTACCAGTTGGTTTTAAGAAAAGCCCGATCTTCATCTTACTGTTAGCAAATTCCCTCTAGTAAAATAAGAGAGGGCAGAAGAATGGGAAGCATCATTGCAAATGGACACAACCCCTTCATGACTTAGAAATTACTATATCAGTGTGCATATATGCACATATATAAGCTTAAGCATGTCTGAAATATAACTAACAATAGTGAAAAATGAGCATACTGGTTTCAGAAAGCCAAATTTGCTTTCTGCTTAACTGTGAAAATACGAACATCAAAAGGCACAAATTTAGAGCACCATCTGGAAATATCTCTTTTAAAAAACATTTGAATCTTAAGTCATTAGCAAGCAATGCAAGTATTAATAAAGTACAAAATTAATATTGCACATAAGTAAACAGAGCGGATTCAGAAAGATCTGTTGAAGGACAGTACTTGCGACAAGGACAGAACAATAACTGTAAATTGGCAGTTAGACTAATAGATCTGTCTGTGACATAAGCTTGGTTCTAACACACAGTGTTTCTGGTTCTTTTGGCAGCAGCAAACTTGCAACTTGAATCTCCTCAGCTCTTTGTCTCTTGCAGTTTTCCTGACAACTTCTGGACTTAAGGTATTTATTAATTCCCAGCCCTGCCCACATAACTGTTAGGTGTCAGCCTCTACGGGCACAAAGTAGTAGGAGTTACTACAGAAAAACAAGGGAGTGAGTACATTGCTTTATGTCACTCTGATAGAATTCTTTCATTTTGGAATATATTTTCCACATCCTGCTCCAGAGCCTAAATAGATGTGGCATGGTTGAAACATCTGCAGAACAGAAGAACCTAATGTTCTTATATATTTTCTTGAAATATGTTACATAATAAAGCCTTTATGCTTATCATTTACATTTCATGAAAAAGGTAACTTTTCTCTTTGGAAACCATTGCTAAAAATCAATAAAATTGGCCAGATTCACTGTTTTAAAAATGGCAGAGGTCCACATTGTTGAGAACATGTCTCATCATTCATTATGTGATGTAATAACAGATTAAAATATGGAAATTGGACTTCCAACAAAGCCCTGTTTTCAAAAATATCTGAAATAGACTACTTTTTAACTGAAGTAATGAAAAAAAGCCATCTTTTCTAATGAGAACAAAAGATGTAGAAAGAAAAACAAGCATGTGTGAAGGATGGTTTTAAATGAAGGTTGAAAAAAAAAATGTTTGGACTTATAGAAAAGTTCTTTTTTCAAACATTCATTTACAAGACATATTCAGAATAAGGGCTTTTCCTATATTGCAAACAAGTTTGAATCCTAGAAGAATCGATATTCATGCCTTTATAAAAGAGCTTTCACCTAAATACTGTTTCTATTGCTGTCCACACATTGAAATAGGCTTTCATCATAACAATGGTGAATACTATAAAGCATAGATAGAACCACTACTGAAAGCAATAAGAACAGATTTTGACCTTAGTCTGAAAATGGAATTGCATTGTCCAGGGCACACAATAGCATTTGAGTACATGAGAAATGGTAAACAAATTGGACTCATTAAGGCTTGCTTCCAGGGAACGCATTTCTTGGCTACGGAGGAATTTTTATATTCCAAAATGTTAAACCCAACTGTGTTTTCCATTGTTATACTTACTATTCCCTTAGCATTGATGTGAGTGACCTTTATTTAATGTATTTTTGTAATTGGGTGCTGTATTATTTGAATTTTTTCTTCTTGAATAATTGCTTTTGGAGGGGAGGGAAATCACAAATTCTTTTAGAGTTGGGGCTTGGTATTCTTTATTTGGTAGGTGCTTTCAAAAATTGCTCTGAAGACAGTCATCCAAGGTAAAGAATTTGAAATTATCTTGTGAGTTTGGTAAAATTGTCTTGTGACTTACAAAACAATAACCATCAAAAGCAGAATACATCACAAAACTAAGAAGCCAAAAAAAAGAATGTTTATGTAGCTCAAGTAGTGAAAAATCTTTAAAATACATGGTATATCTCTATGAAAAATGAACACAGCACCACAAATTAATATCCACTGAGAACAGCAAAAAGAGCTACATTCATCAACTAATCTAGCATCCAAGATTAATCCAAGCTACCTCTCATTTCCAATAACCTTAATGAATCCCTCTGTCTAGTTTCATGAGCTGGTAAATCTTTTTAAATGAATTCCAAACTCCTGTTTGCAAAACTGTATTACTTTTAAACCTGGCTAGTGTGGCTGAAAAACTGGTACATAGTACATATACTCATTTGCTTCCATATTTAAATAGGCTTTTTAAAATGTTTCATCGTGGCTAAAAATTGAGTTTAAATATATTTCTGAATATAATCATAGAGGTTTGCAGTCATACCAGTTATCTTGAAAAGGCCATGTTCTAAGCAGTTTAATTATCCTATAAGGACTGAAGTGATTTAAAATCCCACCCCAAAACAATCCTGTAAATCATTCTTCAATGCCTTATCACTTTTAAGTACTTTCCCATTTCTCTTCAAACATGAGAGAAATTTTGATCCATTATTCTTCTACTTTATGGGAGTCAGCAATTTGTTTTAAAGAAGCTGGTTGAATTTCAAATTGGAGGCAACATAAATCTGTTCTATGTTTATATCATTGGGCAAAGCATGGAAAACTCACAATGCAGTTGCATCCTCTGGCCATACTAAGTGCCATGCCAGCCTCTATGCTTTGCTCTCTTCTTCTTTTCATGCATTTCCTTTTATAAAACAAAGGGATATTTCCATATGCCAGGCTGCCCATGACACCTTCCCGCTGACATGCATGGAAACACAAACCACACGTGAAAGCTATCAAGTTCAGATAGGTATGGCTGATTCTCTCTCTAAATACGTAATCACAACCCCTTAATAAATAATGGAAATGATCAGCAGCTTTGTAAGCAGTACAACATTATATTATAGGCTATAATGTGTCCCCCTGGTAAAATACAAGCAATACCTATTTTCAACATAGGAGCCTATAGACTATCTATAGACATTTCAAGGTGCACAATCCATAGTACTGCAGTCCACTTCTGTGCAATTCCTTGTGATGATGCAAACATTGAAAAGAATACATCATGAGAAGTCATTAAAAAATTGCCCTATTTGCAGAGCAGAATCTCAGCTCTCTACAACTGTCTCATTACAGCTCACCACTATCCTCAGCTTTCCTAGATCTGTCAGGAGGAGGCACATGCTGTGAGGTTTCCAACTCTATTGATTCTGACACTCCTGCCATTTCCTTAGCAAAATAACTTGCCTGTTTTCCACACAGAACCCAGGCAAGAGAACATTTACCATCTGGCTCTTGAAAAAGGGTCAAGAAGCCAAGACATATTGTTCTGCTCAAACATGTCATTGAACCCTTTATTTTCAGATGGGATTTGCTAGTTGCCTTGACTAGCAGAACAGTATCTGCTGTTTCACTCTCTGTCTTAGAAACAGAAAAATTGAATGCTATGAGTCCTATACTGTACTATTTTAAATCAGTCAAAGTAAAAAAATATCCTGCCATCTGCACCTCCCTTGGAGAAAAAAAAATAAACCAATACTCCGTTTTTGCAAATGCTCCTTTTGATATCTGCAAATATCTCACCTGCAACATTGTCCTGCATACATGGAAACACAAGCTCTCCACAAACAGTGGAGGCCTTTAGAGCAAGTACTCATTTTGCAACATGCCCAGCACAACCATGCCTGCATGGCTGCATGCTATGGTATTCATTCAGCAATGGCATTTTGTAGATGAAAGAAGAAAGTGTTTGACAAAATGAAGGGGCTGATTTCCCAAATGCCTTTTCAGGGAGACAAAAATTAACACAGTTGAATTCACATCTGTGCAGGCAGCTATTTTGTGTCAGTGTCATAATGATGTCAGAAAAGAAGCGAACAGTAAAAAAAAAAAAAATTCTATGAATGATGAATAAGGGTTGAGATACAGCTTAATACTGTAACAATTAAAAAGCTAAAGAAGGTGACAATATTGCTTACAAAGGTGCATGTAAATTTGTATGATCATGGTAATTAAAGTGATTATAATTAATAATTGACAAACAATATATATTGATTCATTAATATAATTAATTAGTTCATTCGTTTCATTCTAAGTTTGATAACTCAGGCAAAGAAGAGTGAACACAATCTAAAGGATCAATCTCTGCTGAATATCACTGAAAGATGTAAAATAAGGATGCTCTATAATATGATCTCTTCAAAAGTATGGGAGTTATCTCCCTTTCACATCAAGAATTAAGGATATCAAACATTGCTGAAACTTAAGACTAATTCAGCAAATTCAAGTCAGAAAAATATCAGAGTCAAAAATAGCCAAAGCTACAAATAACAAACATTTGGTATTGCAGACTTCAGTACTATTTAGCTTTTACAGGACGGTTAAATATACACGCACTTTTGTTTTCCAAATTGTCAGTGACATATCAAAGGGAGAAGGATGAAAAGCTTAGGACTTAACTGGTCCCATTAGAAAGAAAAAGAAACCTGCAGTCATGGTGTAGATCCAGAAATCTGTGGGTCCAGAATGGTGTGCTAGTTCCAAAGATGGAACATGCCCTCCAGAAACAGATTGATAGGAAGCATACTCTACAGCTGAAATTCCCTCTGTTCTGTTAGGAGCTTAAGGAACCAAATGGAACTAGTCTGACTATATCTCCTCAGCTACATAATTCTTCCAAGAGAAAAATCAGTTTATAGCAGGTAAATGTCTGGGACATTTACCTTTACTGGGAGCTCACTCTGAAAATACAATTGAAGGTCAATTCAGGGACAGAAGTCTTGAGCCAGAATTTGGTTCTTCCTTACTTTCTACCTGCATTCTTTGTGACCACCTGGCTCTTGCAGGGTTCGTTGTATGCACTTGTTCCAAAAGGCGAACAAATTGCTGACCCTGCAACTCTGCAGTGTAACACAGAACTTCCTAAAGAGGCAATATTCAAATCTCATCATGGGTGTATATTAATTATATCTATTTTCTGAGAAAAAGTTCTGTAAATTCAATCTAATGGTAGAGAGCTTAAGATAAAGCAAGCAAGAAAAAAAAAAGAAATGAGATGAAGAAACACAAACTTTCCATCTGGCTTCCCAGCTGCTTCTGGAGAGACAAATTTCTCTCTGCTGAAAATGAAAAAATTGTTGTTGTAGTGCAGCCTTTTCAGAAAAAGGCACAGGAATTCTTGACTAACGATCCCTTTAAACGATAGTAAAGTCAAATTTTGCCTTGCACTCATTACGTTATTTGTAGGTAAGAGACATTCGCAAATTGCACTTGAGAAATGAAATAAGACTGATGGAATAGCAGTAAGGTGCTATAAACAAAATGTTCTATTTATCATATATTTATTTTATAACACAAAGGAAGGAAAGATGAGGGAATGTAATAGTTTTGATGGGTCAAAAAGTGACTTTTTTCAGAAGAATTTTTACAAAAATTGGAAACTTTTTTTGTTGTTGTTGGAATGTCCCACAGCAACATTGGATGGTTTGGCTAAATAAATATAAAATAAAAGAAGACATATAGGAAAAGGCATTGCTGCTGAAAGCCAAATACTTTCACTCTGCAAATTGCTATTGCAGGTCCCCTGAATGTTAAATGACCATTCCTCTCTGCAGCCTAATCTCCTTGGTCAGCACAGTCATCTGGAAAACAGACCCCTTGTTGGAGAACAAGGATATTAAGAATCCCAACTTCATCTCAAGAGTGCTGCTTTTAGGCTTTTTTAAAAAACAATATCACACCATCATTAGGTACTTCATTCTGAGACTGTACTCAGCAGGGAGAAGCTTGCTCTTTTTTCCTTACTGCTTGCAGACTTGCTGCAGGAGGCAGAAGAGGCAAAGGGCAGTGCGAGAGCGCTTCCCACAAGCTACAGCTTTGCACAGAGCTCTGTGTCACAAAGAATCTTCAAAATCCTCATGGCACCATGTCTGGCCTCTTTCTGAACTCTGTTAGCAAGCCTCTTCTGGCATGCAGTGTCCCCCTCAGTGTATAACCATCCAGTGCTCCTCTGCTTCATACGGCACCTGGTTATAACTGCCAGCTGTTCAGGCACAGCCCATCACCACACTTGGCCTTCATGTCCCAAGTGTCATTCAAGACTCAGAGATGGATCTGGACATCCTTTTTGCTTACTAGAGTAAGAAAGTTGGTTCACACTGTCTTTTTCTGTTGCAAAAACAACTTGTTTGTGTTGTTTCCTCATACAAAACTTGTCCCCAGTTCAGATCTCTGCTTCCACCATGCCCCTTCCTTTTCAGACTCCATTACTGCTAAGCTATTTTTGGAAATGCAGTGTGACAGTCTCCTTCTTCCCATTTTTGAGGCAGGGTTCTTTGTACTGGATGGCAAATCCTTGGATTAGTTAATCTGTAAATTCCACAATATGCTCTTCATTTCTAAAAGATTATTCTTATCTAAGAGAAAGCTGCTTTGCCTATTTTTTGCTGTCTCCTTTCTTGTATCTCAGGCTGCTGGGAGCTGATTGCTAGCATCACAACTCAGAGGAGGTGTGAGTATGGGCAAAGTTCAGTTAATTTGAAGCGGGGCAAAGAACGTGTCAATAGACCTCTACACATCCCTAAAACCAAACACCAATATGCAGATAAATTCTCCACAGAGTATTCTAAGGATTTGTACTTCTCAAATTCTTTGCTGCACCAACAGTCTTAAGGCTGATGACTTTTCACAAAGGACTGAAATTAATGAAGTACCCCTTACCACTCCTTCTTAACTTCATAAGAGATGTAAAGTAGTTCTTTCTAATTCTACTCAAACCCTTTGAATTTAAAATGCAGTTTGGGATTGTTTTAGTTAAAAAAGCAAGGACTGTCAGCAAAAATCAAAAGTTCTGAAGACAGAACTTTGTTAATGCATGATGCTCTCACTTTTCTCATTTCAGTAACTTCCCCCATTTTATTTAATTTCTCAGAATATTTCTTCCAGGAGTAATAAAATGTTGCTGGAATACTACAGTTCATCAGTAACACATTTTCATACTAGTGAGCAGAAGTGGAAAAATACAGGCAAGGAATCAAAAAATGCAGAGTGATGAAGAAAAAAGAGGGAAGAGGAAACGGAAACTATAGAAAAGACCTGCATACAAATAAAACTGATGTATTTGCTCTTATGCTTGATGGAAATGTTAAGACTAAAGCTTACAAGTAAAATTGCCCTTAACTCCATTGGTGTCCAGGGTTCTACAGTTAAACTGATATTAACAAACCCTACATACCTGTATTTTAAAAACTATGTAACAGCTCTTGAGGTGCTAGAACATGCAGGTAAAATTAAATGTCATTTCACTTCAGAAATCTGACCACTAATGCTACTCTTTCTTCTGTATTGTACAAGAAGCTTTTAATTTTTTTTTTTTAATTTACAGTTTTGCAAAGCATGTGAAAAATGGATTACTGTGAAAAAGTCTCTCACTTTACATATTGCAACATAAAAAAAATAAAAAATCCTGTAGTATGTAAAAGAAATGAAACTTGTTAAATTCTGTGGGAAATTTTCTTACACGGTTTTCCACAGGAAGAATTACGTCCTTCCTTTAGGTCTTACCAACCATTATGTGAGGCTACCAGAGCAGGGCTGTAATTTTCTATTAACTTTTATGAGATGTTTAAAACAAAATCTATGGAAAATTAATTTCTTATTAAGTTCCATAATTACCTCTTGAGGCATATTGTGCTACTATTATAAATAATGATGATGCATCATTTATATAGCACATTTCACCTTCAAAACTCTTTACAAACATTAGGTGATATTTATTTTCTTTTGATACAGTGGAAACATCAATGCTTTCCAGAGAGCTCTATCAACTTCTCAGAGCTGAATTTAAAATCATGTCTGGTTTTTCTGAATTTCATCTCTTCAGTCTACTGGGGCTAAAGATATGGAAGTGAATCTAAATGATGTCCAAAACTCAAAACTTTCAGACATGTACTGCTAGAGAGAGGTACCAAGTAAATCTAAGTCTCTGAGCCTCAATATTGTTTTCAAGCAGCTGTCAGCACTAGGAGATGTAGAGATGCAGAGAGTTACACGGCTCATTCAAAGATATCAGTGTTGAAAGCTCTGAGCTGTTAGAATGAAATGGGGGAAATGTGAAAAAATGATGACTAAAACTGTCTATGCCCCATAGAATTCCCACTTAAATCAACGGCAAAACTGACTTCAAAGGAAGCTGGAACAGCCACAAACAATACTTGTAAAAAATGAGGAACATTTTCCTTATGAAGACAGCTAATATTTTATAGCTGTGCCTATTGTGCCTGAAGCTTATTTATTTCTGCTAAAATATATTTCCCAATATTTATACCCCTTTATATTCACAAGCGTTAAGAACAGAGGAACTGTCTCAACCAGTTAGTAAAATCTCCCATGCAAACACTGTAATCCTGAACATTACTGGAGTTGAACGGCAGACCATGGCCCTCAACAAAGTCTGCAGAAAACAGCTCTCCCAAATGAGCTTCAAGATGGCCAAACTAGACTAAACCAGCTCCAACTAGAAATAACTTCTACATAAACAATATAACATTTGATGGTCCAAATCAGTGTCTGGCTTACTGCCACCAGCTGCCATGCAGTTACCCCAGGGATAAAATGTCCCATTTTGTCTAAATTAATCTGCTCATGTGTCTTGAGGTTACATATTTTTATGTGTGCTTTTGTGAAAATCCACATATAACCTTCAGTAACTCAAAAGAACCTCAAAAGACTAGCATACTGAGCAAAATCCAAGCTCAAAACACCTTGTGCTTTTAAAATAATCTCAAGTCATAAGACAAGCAGTTAAATAGACAGATATACACTGCAGTTTTATCTTTAATTCTAAGTACACCAATGCCTACATTGCTAATAGTTTATTGTTCAGCTATACTACTATTTCCTGAAAGGTAATTGCACATAAAAAAACGTCAGGCTACATAACAGACAGGATTAAAAACCAATTGTGACATGAACACAAGGGAAATAAGGTGCTGTTGTTACTCTTAACGTAATGTGATTAGAAACTAGGAGATAAAAATACCAGGTTCTCATTTTTAACATTATTATATAACGCCATCCTCTCAGTATTTGTGCGCATATTTTCATGCATGTATTTGTAAATACTATATGCAATGTATTTCCTTAACTTGGTTGATCTGAGCCTAGGGAGAGGACTTTCCTACTGAAATCAGTAGGAGTTTTGTTATAAACCTCCTTGTGAAACAGACAGCCTTCCCATGTTATTGACAGTAAGGTCCGGAAAAAGTAAGAGGAATCTGACATGGTATGCAAGTATTATTTCTGTACTTTTTCAGCTGTGCTTTTTTAAATTGGTACAAGTCCTTGAAAGAAAGATCAATCTTTGTTACTTCAAAACATATTTGAAGTCTTTTTAGTGTTCAGCTATAAATCTAACCACAATTTCACTACAGCACTTGTAGAACAAGTTGCCATCACTAAATCTGTTGAACTGCTGTAGTGATCAACAGGATCCATACTTTTGGCATTGCATTCTAAAGAAAGGAAATGTTTGCGATTATATCATGTGTATCTGTCAGATGGTCAGTGCTTAAGAGCCCATAACTCAGATGTTAGAAAATCCAAACAAGCACTACAAAGCACAGGAAAGCGGGCTCCAGGGTTTATCCTGCTTTTGAAACTACCTGGTTCAGATGGACGAGCTTATGTCACTTCAATGTGACAGGAAGAGTTTTCAGGAGTAGGCCATTAATCAGTGGTTATCTTTTAAAGCTCAACATCTACCAATGGAAGAGGAAAACTGAGTAAATCAGTTACTGTTTTGAACTTGATAAATATCAAGTTCCTACTGATAACTGCAAAGCAAAGGAAGAGATGTAGCAGAGAGAATTTCTGATTCCAGCATATTTTCTAAATATGTATTCTCTGACAAAGAACCTTCATCACCAAAAACTCTCCACAAAATGCCAAGGAGAGTGTCACAAACCAAGACGCCTTCACATTTCAGGGAAAGTCTTGGTGAAAGCAGCCCATGCACTGCACTGCCTCACAGCGTCCCTAGGCCACTTTAAACTGAGGAGAGATTTTCACAGAACAGGAGAGATTGGTAATGTTAACTTCCTTCATGGGAGAATTAAAAGATCAGAATGCATCTGTTCTTGATTTACATCAATTAATCAGTTTCTCTGTGACTACCACTATTTGCATATAGCAACGCAATGCTACATGTTCAATACATGAAACTCCCATTGTTGCTCACCAGACCTGACCAACAATACCAATTTTGAAAAGATCTGACCCTGGTCTTCTTCTTGGGTTAGCCTTCCTCTGCTATCAATGGGAGCTGTGTTTCAGTAAAGATATCAGGATGAATTTTTTGATTTTGCTGAACTAGAAAACCTACCCCTGCCACAGTACGTCCATGTTATTGTTGCAAAACAAGCCACTGAAGCACATGTGATGGCAGTAGAGCTATCCTCTGGGCAAGGCATGGACATGAAGAATCAAACATCAGGAGATGATGTGTTGAGTTTAATTCTGAGACTTTTTTCTAGAAGAAGACAAAGGCCACATGCACAAACAGCATTAGTATCAGAGGCCTTTATTGCATTATGAACTAATTTAATTTTACTTTCAGGCTATTTGAGTAACTCTAACTTTCTGTTTTCATCGGTGACTCTTTATTAAGAGCTTGAAACAGAAAATTATGGCAAATCATTTTCTACTTTTTAATTTGACTGCAAGATTGTTCAGATAACCATATTGGCTGGGAAACAAACAACAGTAAATGCAGATTGGCACCCACCAAAATGATAGACAGTTCTCTAACCACTGTAATTAATATTGCTAGGCTGGGTACTTTAAGGTCCTTGTGTTTCTCAGGGTTGTTGTGTGCTAGCTGAAATCTGTTCAGTCAGGCTGATTTTGGCATTCATCCACATATATTAATTTTGCCCAGAAGCATTCCAGAAACTTAATTAAGCTGGCAGGTTGCATGCTCTTTTGGTCCATCTTGAACACAGTCACTTTTTAAAAACTTGAATTTGAGAATTAATTTGGGATACCTACTTAAAACTCTAGCATAAAAAGAAGCACATAAATGATCTCCCATAAAACATGATTATTTAACTTTCCACCAAAAAATAAAATAAAAATAGCGTTGTTTAGATTAAATTGTGTTTTTTAGAAGTAAAGATGCAGAGTATGCAGTAAATACCTGATTAATGCCTCAAAGACAGAACACACTCCTGCTGGTTCCTTCCTTCAGCAGCACAGTTCATTCCCTGCCATTTTGTTACATACTCAGACCTTGACTGTTCAGCTGCTGGCTCAGCTCTCCTAACTGTTCTAATCAGCCATGAAAACCTTTTTATTTACAACTAGGCACAGTGAGAGACGGATTTGAACCAAAATTTCTGGTTCAGAAGTGTTCCACATTCAAGCCAAACATCCAGAGCTGAATCTTACTTCTGTGGAAGGTACCTTTGTATCATTATAATGTATTTTAGTTCTGTCTCCAAACTGCGATTGTGCCCTCAATTCAGAGGCTATGGACAGTCGAGCTTTTTCTGAAGTTTTTTTTTTCCTGGGATGTCTGAATATATTTCTTTTCTAGTCTAAGAGATGAGAAAAACAGTGTTTAATTTTTGTACTCTTTTTTGATACTCACAGATCATGTTCAGGTGTCCAGCAGTATATGGTGAGCTGTGAGTCTTGGTTCACGTTCCGTGATAAAAAGGGGTTCATTAAGGAACTACAGCAGAGTTAGTGCAGGAGAAAACATATCCTGGGGAAGGGCTGCCAGCCAACAGGAAAAGAAAAAAAAAAAAAAAAAGAAAGAAAGAAAAAGAAAGAAAGAAAAGCTTGACTTAATTCAAGATAAAAGGAAATTTCTGAATGCATGCAGATAGAACTCTTCCAGAAATGGAGTGAAAAGTGGTTAGAAATGTCTCAGAGAACACTTCTGGTTTCACTGAGTTCCAAATCAGTTTGCATCAGTAAGGGTTAATTAACCAGGCTCTTAAAATATTTGGTTAATATTTGAGTCCCTGTATGTGCTGTATCTCGAAGAACAGTTTCTGTAGGAGGATTTGCACGCATTATTTCTGTCAATTGATATTCCCATTGAGAAACTGAGCTTCACTATTATTCACTATTATTAATAGCTGTATAATATATTTATTGAAAAAGATTTTAAATAAGCTCACTGAATAGTGAGTATTTGATAGCAATTATATGACTTCCCCATGCTGAACAGAAGCTTTCAAACAGAGAATAGATCAAAACAAGGAAGCTCTTTGTTTTCCTTACTCAAGAAGTCCCAAGCCACTTATGTTTAAATGACACATTCTCTTCTCTGCCTACAGAGGATTTAACTGAAAGAAAGTTATTCCCTACCCAAAAATCAAATTAAGCTTATTCAGGAAACAAACTTAAAAACCGAATTTCAAATAATCTAATTACACTATATAATTACGTTACAGGATCCATAAAGTATTCATTAAACAATAGGAATTCCTACCTGATTCCCATCATGACATGCATTATGCCTTCAAAACGTAGAAGACTTTAATTTTTTTCTTTTAGTGATCTAATGAAAATGTTAAATTACACCAGCAAGAGCCAACTGAGCAACTGAAACAACCATTCCTAACTGGGATGATTCTCCATGTTTCAAGGTGGGAAAACATTATTAAATAAATTGCTAGGGCATGAAGACACAACACCCAGCAGTTAAACTCAGTGGGCCATAAATGATTCTAACTATGATTTCAGCATTATTAAAGCATTCTTCTATCTCTCCAAAACAATCAGTGGAAACATGGATGAATTTTTGTTGACAACTATTCTGTAAAAGAAGGAACACTTATGTTGTCATTTAATTACAATATGCACTTAATAGAATTATTCCTAAATATAATTTAGATAACCACCTATTAAACAACAACAACAACAAAAAGAATATCAACCTGTATCATCTTTAATTGCTATTTTGTTGTTCTAGTTCAATGGGTATTTAATTAAGATTTGGAAACACATTTTGCATTCCATAGTCCCAACAGTTTCTGTGGAAATGCTGCCTGGAAATATTCTGCAATAACTGTCCTCTTTTTCCATCAAATTAACACCAGTCGCAGTCTCTCCTCAATATGAGAGTTAGGCCTGTATATTCCTCTAAAGAAATTACAGGGCAGCTCTTCTTACTTGAAGTAAAGACATGTTGTACCAAAAAATTCATTCAGGTAGTGGCTGTCACTGAGCACACCTGGAACTGGAGCTTAGCAGTTTTAATGTTTGAGTGACCTTGCCCTGTGTTGAGGCACTGCAAGAACCAGACAGGGCTGCTCTCAAGACCTGAACTCACATCCGTCTCAGAACTACACTGATCAGTACATTGTGCATCAGCATCATAGGATGGTGCAGATATATTCATAGAAAAGGTGGTTCTGTAGCTGAGGGTCTGGGCTGGTTGGCTCCTATCTCTGCCACACGTTTCCTTTGCAAACACTGGTTATTTATTCTCATTATTCTTCAATTTCCCACATCAAATAACAACAACAAAGACATGAATTCAGTTTCTCTGTCTTGTCTTCGTGGACTTCCAACATTCTAGGCTACGTCCTATTGGGCATATTTATTTAAATTTAAAATCAGGCCCCAGATTTTGGTCCAAAGCATTTCTCTTCTGTGCTGATTTCACTATAAATGCAAGTTACAATGTGACCCCAGCCTGGGGAACTGAGACCCACCTCTCTTGGGATTGCTGTTATGTAAAAGCCAAAACCATGCAGAAAAAGTAAAATGACTGAAAACATAAAGAAAGCATGAAAAATGCTAAAGAAGAACCACGATTCCCAAAACCCCATACCACATTGTAAAATTGCACCAAAAATGAAAAAGAAAAAAAAAAAAAGTCTTCCAAAATGTAATAAAGGCATCCCCACCCAAATACCAATAAAATACACCATAAATTTAATAGCCAACAACAGGTCTAAAAAAAAAAAAAAAAAAAAGCAAGAAAAGCTTAACAAAACTAGAACAAATGCACAGATGTCTGCTGAAACCACAATAAACACACATCAAAAATTGAAACAGACTATGACCATTCCTGTTTTTTTTTCTGTTAAGTTACTACAAAGGGACCCAGAGCAGGTTTACACTAAGCTACATTAATATCCATAGGAGGAAGCCACTTCTGACACAGAGAATTTACACAGAGAATTTATTCTCATTTAGGAAAACCAACTTAATTCCTGTTTTATGTATAGCCTGGTAAGAATGAATGAATTACTCAGAGTCATGGATAGAAACTTTCTGAGTTCAAGTCCAGAAATAAAATAAAAACATACAACCACCATCACCAACAACAAAAAGAAGAAAAACTACTGAAAAACATTCCAACTCAACTAAACTGAGAGTATTTCACAATGGAATAAACTAAGACTGCAACACCTCACTGAAGTTGAGTCTGCCTAAGCAAAATTTAACCAGATGTAACCTGTTATAATATGGGTTGTCTAAATCGCTTTTCCAAGTTGAAAACAATATGGCACATTTCCAAGGACAGAGAGTTGGTAATAAACAAAAATAAGTGGTTACAAAATCTTATTTGCTGCAAAACAATTCAATGTTCACAAAACAGGAAATTTTCCTGAGCTTGTGTATTTGAGTTAAAGGCTGGACTTGAAACATTCCCTGCATTTATATCAGAGGGTAGGAAGTAGATGTTACTGCAATATAAATGATAAATACTGGTAATTGGAAAGATTATAGTGCTGCAACATATTCTTAAATATTCTTACTTGTTGCAGGACAGGAATACAGAAATGCTGAGAAAGCTGTGGAAGAAAAATTTCTAGTACATAAGAAATCAATATAATATGTTTATCCTGTAATTTACCATAGTAAATTAGCCAAGCTATGAGAAGGGAAATTATTTAAATCAAGACCATTGCTTTTGGATTTTTGTTTCTTCCCCTAATTTATTCTGGTTATTTCACACTTGTGTAAATGCCTACCTAATTATGCAAGCTCACAATTTGACTAAAATGGCAAGGTAACAGAAAGAATCTATTACTAATGATGTGAAAGATTGTTCTCTGTCTATATTTATTGTTCAATTCCCTGTGCATTAGCTCTTCAGCATGTCTAGAAAGATGTATTCATATGAGTAGTAGTGCTATGATTTTGTCTGCAGGCAGATTTGTATTTCAGGAGCATGAAAGTGATCTATAGATAACCAGCACTCCGTACTGAAGAATCACTTGGAATAAACGCATTGTAGCTTAAGTCCAGGATATTTTGAATGAAATACTTCACCATGAATTCAATTATAAGCAGAACACCACCTTTTCTTTACATAAACTTTCACGGTGACCTTAGGAAATGGCAAAACACAATCATTATCAAATAAATAAACTCACCATTGATTTCTTACATATGAGACAATGTGATCGTGGGCAGTGTTTTCTGAGTATGAAATTGAAAGATATCTTACCTTCAGGTTTATATCAAGACTATCAGTGTACTTCTTACAGGATAAATGGGCACTCACCATCAACCATTTTTTATATTTGATATCAACTACTGCTATGAGTTGGACTAGATAATCCTCATGGGTTCCTTCCAACTCAGGAATTTTTAGGAGCAAAGAATCAATTAACCATCACCAAAGACAGATGGCTATGATGCATGTTCCTGAAGCCTGTTCCATACACAAGGTAAGGAGAAGCAGCCTAATTTTTATTGAGAAAGATTAGGCTGAAGTGCAGCTGTGGCAAATCCTGCAGACTGATAGCAAGCTGGTGCTTAATTAAGGCGGTTGATTCACTGCAGTTTTTTAAACCAAGGTAACTTGGTTGTATATTTAAGAAGAACTTTTGCCATGCTTTCCCACGTCAGCTACAGTAAAAGAAATGTATGAGGTGTTTCAAAACTGCCTGAAGGACCTAAAATTTAAGAGTTGTTGCATCCATTGGCTCATCTATCCTTACAATAATAAATGGAGTAGCTTATCTGTACAAATTGTTAAAATGTGCTTTTATGCATTGTACCAGAATCCTCAGATTTCCATGGCACTGGCTTGGAATAGAATCTATGCAATGTCCTTAGCTTTGCTCACCACTCTCCTGAATGCCTTCCCAGTAAGTCGGGGTACTGACCAAGAAATGGATTTCACCAGGCCTCTGCTTTTTTTTGGTAGAGGTAAAACGACTGTCAGCACCCCTTCAAGGTTTTACAAAACAGAAGGCTGAAATGGATGATACTCTGCACTTTGTTTTGGGAAGGAAAAGGGGTCAAGGATTCAAGTAAGTTATTTAAGAGTGCCATGAGAGCATATAGCTATCCATCATCATCAGCTGATTCCTACAAACGTGGTTCAGATATTCAGCATGTAATTATGAGCTGATTGCACATTCAAGGTCTTACTTTAGTTGATGTGTCTCAGAATTAAAATCCATGGTCTGAGCAAAGAAATCCTTAGCTTTTATACTCTACTGCCACCACCAGCTATGGCTCAGAAGCTTTCAGTCTCCCAGCCCTGTACAGACCGTCTCCATTGATTGAGTGTTCTTAGTTTGGAGACTTCCTCCTGCACAACAACAGCCAATAATCTGTCTGCCAGCATCTCAGTCATGCTTCATTTCCTTGGGATCATGTTCTCAGACCACGAGCTTGTGCTGTGACAAAAAATGCTTAATTTGAACATTGGATGACTAAGCACTAACAACTACATCACATTAATGAATAAACAGAAGTTTGTAACTCCAGTTTGGATAATGAAATCTTAAATCTATACAGTTATTTACACTTTTCAAATCTCTTCTATCATCATCTCATTCTGGGGAGGAATTTGTGGCGCCAGGGACTTCTTCAAAAATGTCAAGGCCTTTAGCTATGCACTTGGAAGTCTGTAATCATACACAACAGCTGCATGAGACATTCATTAACTTATGAGTAACTAACTCATAAGCCACTAACACTGGCTTTTAAATTGAAGAGGGTGAAGATCTTTTTGCAAATCAAAGTAGTTACAGATGCTTTTCCTCCCATCATTCAGTAGAGAAGCTTGGTCAAGGTACCTAACTTGTGCAGTAGAGGTTCTAAATGCTGCCCAAGATTGCTCAGGTCATCTGAGAGCCAAGTTCTATTAGAAGTCCAAAGCATCAGAAATAGAAACTGATAATTGCAAATTTGCAGAAAACAAACTCAGAGGGCATTCTTTCATTCTTTTTTTTTTTTTTTTTTTTTTTTTTTGACACAATAAAAAACACATAATTAAAAAAATGGCAATAAAGCAGTATATTTAGAGGTGTGCTCCCTAAAATGTAGCATGTGTTTTGAAATAAAACCAAACATAATGAATCCCAGTTGCTTTATACACATATAAAATGAAGATCAGCCATCAAGAGTGGCTACTAAAGGTTTGCTGTGCTTTCAACCACTAAGGACAAGATCATATAACAGCTATTTGTATGTTTTTGTCTTTACAATCTGTCTTGTTTGAACATACTGCTTCAAGAATAGCAGCAGAATTATTTCTAGCAGAATAGTCTCCTATTATTATGATTTATCTGACAACAAAAAGATTCCAAGAATCTGAGTCCTAGCTGCATATATTCCACCAGTGTTAGCAAGAAATACTCATATATATTAAGGATATGACCCACAGTCATTTTCAATGAAGCACAGAGCTGACCAGCCAAACTCAGTTTTTCACACCTTAATGCAGTGCTCTCACTACCAGATTTCATCTTTTGAATTCATTGTGCACAGTCAGGGATTTGATTTTCAGAAGAGAGCATTTGCTAGCTGTAGTTTTCCACCACTTATGAAGAGTTGGTTCCATCAGGTTAGACGAGTAACTTGGACATACGACAGAGAAAGAGAGACAGTATCTCAATGAAAACTTAAAAGGATCTGAGGGACTTGGATCAGGAGAATAAAGCCTTTGCCCAATCCATTTCAAACACAGTCTGACAAGGAGACCTTGAGATAGCAATTGGAGGGAATAGCCATGAATTCTGATACCTCGCTAAACCTGTATTTACTTTTCTTTGATGGAAATAACTGGTAAGGCTCCAGAGATTAGCACAGAAGAATATTCCCAGGAGCAGTGCTAGACATATACAATAGGGCAGATGATATTCAACACAACTACAGTTAAAAACAATTAGCTATAAGCTGATATGAAATAGAAAAGCAGAGCACTGATGTATTTTGTTAATTCAGCACATAAGTAGTTGTTTGGAAGCACAATTTCATCCTCCAGATAAAATTTAGAGAAGACGCTGTGCAGTTAACACTTACTTAAAAGCATTTTTTAAATGTGATTGAGGTATGTTTGTTCATGTGGACCTTAAAATTACATTTTAAATGTTGCCATACTGGCCCTATAACTGCACATGAGAAACCAAAAGCAACCGAAAGGGGCAAACTTCAAAATGAAATGAGTCATAACTGACACCCATTCAGTAGGAAGGATGTCTATAAAACCAAACTGTGCATGTACATATATATAACAAATGTTTATATTATGTATGTATATAAAGACATTTTATATTATACTGTATTTATATGTATATAAATCTCCTAAAAATAGAGTAATAACACACACACACACACAAAAACACCCTATAGACAGACACAAAAATCAAACCCAAAACATCAAGGAGCATTGCACATCAAGTCCATTTCTGCCAGCACCTGATTCTGGGGTAGAGTCATCATTTAACAGTGACATCTGCAAGCATAATAACTTTCAAAGATATATTTTTCTTACATTCATTATAATGCATAGCAAACGATACAGGTACATTAGATAGAGTTGCCCATGGCACCACTGCTATTTGCAGTGGGTTTAGATCCTGTAATTAACAAGTGAGCCATGTGAAACTATTGCTCAGACTTCAGGGAAAGAGGTGGAAATTTCTCAAGGTCTAAAAATCAGCCATTATGCAGCATCCTGCCTAAGAATTTCTGATGCTGTTAATTATAGAGAGAGAAAGACAGATGGATTTAATGCATACACACAATATATGCAATATACATAAAAGCATGTAATTTAAAACACGCAACTATGTAATGCATAGCATACATATGTGCACATGTATACATATATATAGATACGTATAAAATGTAATCCATATGCAGTCAAGGAGTTCACTTTGAAGTTAGAGACACTGGATGATTAAAGCAAGAGTTCAGAAAAAGCAAACTTTCTGATGATCAGCATAAAATTGGCATTCTGGAATTTGTTACCACTATATGCTATCTGCCAAATATCTGATTTCTTTTGTAACTGACATATGAACCCACTGACGGAGTGGTTTGAAAAGCTCTGCTTTGAATTGCCCTACATTCTAGAATGGTGAAATGATTCCACTTCCCTTGTGGAATTGTCTCTGGCATTTGGGACTCCAGCTTGTCAAAAACAAGTTTCTGGGATGATTACTTCCAAATTCAGAAGATTCAATTATCTCATTATGGAAATTAAGCATCATCTGATAACTAATCCTGCTGCATCTTATTATAAAATATAATCAAAAGAAGGCACAGTGTGATATTAAATACAAATTAGTGTTAGGATAACGTGAATGCTAAGAAATAACCTCCATGTAAATAAAGATTTAACACTGCATAATACTAGAGGAGCCATTGTGAAGTCTCACACAAATATATCATTATAGATATTCTACAGAATGTGTGTTATGTTCTCATTGCATTATAATGAGACCGCTGGGGTCCAGCATTTACAGCTGCATTATAAAAGGGGCTCCTTCCAGCTGACAGAGGAAAGAATAACTGAGTAAGAACACCATGGCAAAGTTTAATTGAAATCTTATTAATACTTCTGCACATCACGGTTCAATTCATTCAATTTATAGCAGATAAAATTTAAGACATTATAATTTTTGAATTAAAATAATCTCCAATCTCCATGGTAAGCCAACTCTTTATCTGCTGCCTTCCATTTTCTAAAGTTTTAGCCTCCATGGGTATGGAGATGCTGTGCAAAAGTTAGCAATCAGTACTCATCTCTCTACAGAGATATTTATCTGCTCTATCTCGGGAAGTTTTTCATTATTTTTAACTAGATGTAGATAAATGGCAAATGGCAAATTCCTCACAATCACAGCATCCTTTTGAACATTTCTCCAACTTTTTTATTGACAAATATTGAAACCTCTTTGCTTCTTTTGACCTAACTACAAAGTTATCCCCAGCGGTACAAGGTTAACAGCAGGCATACTTAGGAATGGTTACTCTCCCCACTGTGTCCACTAACACAAAAAAATACAGTTTGAATATCACTAATGGCCACTTTCCTGCAGCATTTAATCTCATGATCATATCTCAGTTAAAGAGAACAGCCCATCGAGGTGCTTTACTCCTTCCTCAGATGCACAGAAAATCTGCACAGGTCTAGCTGCCCAGGCTACAACTGACATCAAAGTGAGGCGTAGCAGAAACAGACCTCAGAGAGACTGGGAAGAGCCCCCTGTCCTATCATCTCCTTTATGGCATCACAGGAACTAATTATGTGGCTATGTCAACGACATCCTAACAAACAGTCCCATCAAAATGAAAACGAGTCAAAAGCAAGTGACAGAAGGTTAGAGCCAGCAAAACTGAGTGCAGTTCTGCTCTATGAGCTAGTAGCTGTATGTGTGCTTTGGATGCCTAGTAAGAATCACTGTACAGCAGCGAGAGTCTTACCCCACATAAGCTTGTATTCTTTTCTAACCTACAGACTATAGTCAGTGAAGGCTGTGATTGCAGTTCTGAAGCTGAAATGTGAAAATCTGGTTTTGAAGGAGTTGTTTTCTTCGGGGATCTCCTGCCCTGCAAATGAAATTCCTTGGTTGAATTTACTGTTGCAGTAGAAAGCATCCACCCCATCTGGAGGACAAAAAGAACTGGAAACCTTTCTAGTGGTAATATGCACTCTTTACCCTTCTCAATAGAGGTAAAGCAACAACATGAATAAAAAAGCTAACCAGAACCATAGGAATTATATATCAATAAAAGCCTTTGGAAACAAGATCATAGCCCATAAGAATAGAAAAAAACTGGAAGTCAGATAGCGATCCTTAGAAAGATGGAGCATGCAGACCCTCCTGAGTGCTTAACTTAGCGTTCCTAAATGGACTACTCAGGAGCAGCAGGCTATCCACATCTGCTGTCAATTCTTTGAATTTTGATACCATTGCACACGCCCAAATCCACTGCACAGTCTGAGAATGACCATGAGTGACCTGAATGCAAGAAGGGAGTGGGCAAGGATTAACCTTTCTCACCTATCTTCAGTGAAGCAATGTTGTGCACTGTGGTTTTTGAGACATCCTTGGCATCCACACTGAAGATCATTTTACTTCAGTTATTTTGCTGTATCATTTGCATATATTTTTCCATCCTTAGATAGGCTAGTGCTCCAACTGAGGAATCCAGAAATAGCGAGGATGCAAAAGTACAACTGAATCATGTGTTTGGAGCTGTGGTTGAGAGTAAGAATAAATCTAAAGATTACATTTTCAAAAGTCTGTGCATGTTTGACTTTGTATTTCTGGTGTGTATAGAAAAGCATCCTCTTCTAGGTCTAGTTAGGCAGCTGAAGACAACACTTTTCAAACGCTGGCTACTACCACTTCCAGAGTCCACTAAAAAGGATGGGACACACATTACTCCTCAGACCTCTGTGGTGCCATGTCAGCTACTCAAACCACCTTCCCTGGACATTTTAATTAACACAGCCATACATGAAATGTGAATGGGATTCATCCAATCAATTCCCTGGCTCTACACATTAGTCCTGCAGAGGGCCATCAACTATTTGCTGGCAGAAATGCGCAATGTAAAATTTGCTCTAGTCATTTGTAATGAGAAATGGGAATATGTCTGTCCCTCAGATGTCTACTGAAATTTATTATTAGCCT
Source organism: Tragopan temminckii (assembly GCA_028571105.1). Taxonomy (NCBI): domain Eukaryota; kingdom Metazoa; phylum Chordata; class Aves; order Galliformes; family Phasianidae; genus Tragopan; species Tragopan temminckii. Next base: position 9,271,975 of record JAOWBP010004006.1, read on the forward strand.
CCTAAGTAAAAAAGGCATTTTTGAACATTGCACGTGGAGCTTGGGCATCATTGTATTTACCTCTAAATACAAGCATAATAACTATCAAATATACATTCATCTGAATACTTTTGGGAAAAAAAAGGACTTTGTTTTACTTCTTTCATATTATACATATGTTGTAGTAGTAGGTCCTATAAAATGGCTTATTCAGGTATCATTCACTTGATAACTCATCTTGGGAGCTTCAATTCACTGTGGTCTACTATATCAGTACTTATGGAGAGAATATTTTTATTTCATAGTCCATTGAGTCAGTGGATGGAACGGTTTGAGTCTGCTCGGTTAATGTGGGTGCTGTTGATACACAGTAAATGCATTTACCGTATTAAAGAGCCTCACTAATTTTTTTTGGTGAAATGTCATGTACTCTATATTCAATCCAATATCTTGACAAAAATAAAACAAGTCAATTATTTGTTTTTCAAAATAGGAAAAGCAATTATACTGTAAATTATTTGCAAGCTTTGCCATCTAGATTAAAAGGGAAAAATGGATCTTTTTTCTGAAATTATGATAGCCCAGAGAGTATATTCAAAAGGTCAGTGCTGCACATATCTATCATATAAGGGATAATTATGCACACAAATTGTTCTGCTTTGATGGTTGAGATTATTTTCATTAATAAAGTTTTGCAAGGTCAAGTTGTTGCTAGTTGAGACTGAACAATCTTATATGCCAAAAGAGGCAAGAAGCTTTTGCAATGGCAGCAAAAAATAAAGTTGATTTGTGAAGTGTCCAGTCACATCCATGTTCTGTGCAAAAGCAGTTACATTATTAAAATGAGGGTTTGGGAATGAAACTGATGCACAGACTTTGAGCACTGGTGACAAAAATGGTGCTGCTTTAATGTCAGCCCTTCTTCAGAGTCCTGATAACTCAATGACAATTCCATTTAATTCATGAAGCATGTGAAAGCCTTGAAGGGCTGGCAGTCTCACAAGAGACACTTCATTGGCGTTTGTTATCTCCTGTTTTGCTGACTCTTTCTTTAGGAAACTAATACAATATGATAGAGGTTACTGACAGAAGTTCCACTGACTTTACTTGTGAAAGAAAGTAGGTTGAAAGCTAGACCAATAGCAGCTGTCTGGGATTTAGTAAAATAATATTCCTTCATGAAAGAAGATTCATAATTTGCATGAGGACAAAGGAACAAATCAGAGAAAATTGTATGTACCTGTGAAAGTGTGATTCAGTTATTTATATTTGAAGCATAATCTACTAGGGAAATATTTAACCTTTGCCCACTGGCAGAATTATTTCTCTATAACGTTAATCAAAAATTTAATCATCCAGGAATAATGTGCAAAATCTTCATGTCTTAGAGCAACATTCTTTCTTGTCCGATATACATCCTTCTTCCATCCCTACAATTGAAAGCATTACAATAAAATAAACATTTCTAATAAGTGCATTAGAGATGCTATAATACTTATAACTTTTGCTTGCAAGTATTTTCAGTCTAAATATATGTTTATTGGTTAATTAACTCCAGACAACAACATGGTTTTCCAGACTGCAAAACTATCTCAAAATTTTGGAGAGCTGGAGAGCACTAAAGCTACAGAGAACCTTGACTTTTCTGTACTTCAATAACAGTGGCACAAGAGGCATCACTGCTGAAGCTGTACCACATAAAGACTCTCTGGCTGTTGTCCACAGAAGCTTCTGCAAACCAGGTAGTCCCTGTAGGATACTAAAATGCATTGTCTAACATATCCAAGCCCAAACAGATGCTTTTGCCCTTCTTCTCTGCTTTAAGTATTTACTGACAAGGATCATTCAAGAGCTATGGCAATCCTCATTTTAAAACAACCAAAATACTTTCCAGTAGCAGCCAGAACTGACGTTTTTGTGAGGTGAAGCATCATTTACAGTACAGCAAAACTGTTGTGTTTTATCCTTTGTTTTCTATCTCTGATTGCAGTTTCTTGTTAATTTTAAGGACCAATCGCAGCATTATTAATTGAAGGAAAAACATCTCTTACTGCACAATCAAGGTTTAATAAGTCAAGAGTCAAAACTTGCTTTGCAAGACAGCAAAAAGAAATGCAGATAAGAAAGAAGAATAGAGGTCGTGAAATAAATCCCATTTCATTTTATAATCCCATTAAGAGTGGAAAAATAGAGTTGACCTGTTTTCTGATGAAAGCACTCTTCTCTGAGCTTATGAGGTTTATCTTAGTTGTTGATTTTTTTAGTGTGCTTTTACTGTCTACTGATATCAAATGCTTAGGAAATAGCATGTCCATACTCTATCTTACATTGCATCAGGGCCGGTATTCTACAAAGCTAGCATATGTTTCTAATCTTATGATTACTATTATAGTCTACTTATGACACAAGAACAAAACCTTTTCTCTGTTTCCAACAGGGAGTTTTTCATCCTCTCAACTTCTGCCACTTCATTGCAGCCAACTATTGAGTCAAATATCCATAAATACAATTTGAGCAAAGATAATTTGGCTGAAGTTGGAAGTGGTGGTTGCAGCATATCAGACATTATGGAACAGAGTAGTTCTTACTTTATGGTTATAGAAAAGAAAGTTAGCTATACATTCGGTGCTTCCAGTGGGAACAAATACAGTAGATATTCTGTGTGCATTAACCAACTTATTACACTGCTTTGTATTCTGAATTATTTTGCTTGCTACAGAGTCTTTTTGCTGCCTGGTAGGTGAGAAGGGGTCACTAGTAAGCTGGAGGCGTACTTCTCTAAAGTAATTCAGGATCTAAAATAAGAAAACAACTGCATAAGCCTTAGTTATCCTATTTTAAGAAACAAATCTGTCTTAATGTGAAATTGAAAGTCAATTTTCAGGGTAAAGAATTCAGAACAAAATGTAACTGTGTTCAAAATGTGCAGATTGCTTTTTATTCACTTACAGTGGTATAAATCTATAATAATGCAGTGACTAATTGTGCCCTGAGTAGGCAGAAGCACGCCTGACTAAAAAGATTGGAAATGGCAGTTAAATAATTAATGTAAAAATATGTTGATGATCCTAAATAAGAAAGTGTGAGATATTTGAAATGAAATAGCTGGAATCAGGCAATCTACTTCCTTCATAAGAGGCATTAGAAATACCAATTAATTGCATTTGCCACAAATAAACAAATCTATGAAGGAGACACTAACATTTTTCCAGCTTAAGAGGAATGTGTCACACAGCAGTTAGTTTTTCAACAGTTACATAAAGAAACCCAGCCCCTATGCATCTAAACACATTTTTAAAGTACAAATAAAAACCTCATGGCTTATATGAGAGTGAAATTAAGAAATAAGTGCTACAACAATTTTGGGGGAGGGAGTTGTGATGGAATAAAACAGCCCAGACACACATACTTAATATTAAATGAAGACTGAGATTAATGGCTTGGGTGAATATTGTATGCAAAAATAAATTAAAAATTGTAATCAAAGACAAAGCCAAAACAGCAAGGATCTGTAAGGCAGCTATAAACTATCTTTTGAAACTCTCTGAGAGCTTGATGCAGAGATAAATGACTGCCCACAAACACAGCAAACAAACAAACAAACAAACACAACAGCATTTTGAAGACTTTTTAAGGCTAAACGTCATAAGACTGTGCTTCCTCTCTGACATAATTCCTCTCCACATAAGGCTGTAGTTCCTCTCTGACAGATCAGTAGCATTACTCTGAATAGTGAATATACCAGAGAAAGGTGGGGGGAGGCACCTGAACATAACAACACAATCTGGAACTTTATCAGCATCAGTTAGCATTAAGAGGGTGCAGCAGCTGGGAGAGCCCTGCCTCACAGAGCTAATGAAACATTGCAGTAAGCAACAGCTTCAGCATCACTAAAGAAGAAATCACTCGGCTTCCTCTGCCTTCATATTTTCCCCTCTTCATTTTCTTCTTTGCGGTGATAAAGCAGAGCTGGGGGCTTTATTGTGGCTGGGTTTTATTACTGATTGCAGAGACATATTTGTATTTTTAGATATATTTTGAAACCCAGGCTTCTTTTGCAGTGGAATTTAGACCTGAAAAACTTCTATCCGTGTTTTAATGTGTACTCTTGGGGTTGAGCTTGCAGCAGCCTGTCAGAAGAATGAGTGCTTCAAATGATGCTATTCATCTTGTGGCGATGCATTTTGCAGGTGAAAAGAAGGATAAATGATTTTAGCCTAATCTAGTACCTGCCTTAACAGTCCTCTCATCACCATGGTAACCCTGAAGGAGAAACACACAACTAACCTTTAAGTGTTAGCAGTAAGAAAAACATGTTTTATTCTTTTCTTTGGGATTCTTTTTTTCTTCAGAAAAGTATATAATGCAAAAGATTCAACACCAGCGACTCTTAATTGACTCCCCAGGTTTTGAGAGGTGACTCTGGAGCGCTCCTCCTTTTGCTTTTGTGATTTCACACTGTACTTCAGGGAAGAAATATTCTTGACAGACTTGCAAATCAGGAATAATTGAAGACTTTGACAGACGTAAAGCTCACATAGAGCTTCTATGACCTTGATGTCATCTCTATGAATAATACACACTTTCTTGCCTTCACTCCATTGAGTACTTAAATTAAAAACAATGTTGAGAAGCACCAGCAGAAAATTATGTACGTACAAGCATATATGAAAACTAACAGCATCCTAGCCATTACAAAATGAGTCCTGCAAGACTAAAATAAGAAGACATCTACCATTAAAACTTTTCATATATAAGCATCAATTGCTTTGGCACAAAGACAGTTTATATGAAAACTCATATGGGCCCACAGAAAAAGTCTTTCCTCTTTACAGGTGTCAAGAGAAGAAGTCACCATGACATGGCCCTGTTTTCCACAAAACTTGTCAGAATCATGCATTTGCATCAGGCCAGCAGCCAGCAAACACCCAGCATGTGGCCCCAGTTGACACATCACAGTGGGAAGGAGGCTGGAGAATGCCTTAAAGGATTAAAGCCCCTTTCTAGGTCTGATGGTGATATCCCAGTGCAACACAATTGTGACTAAGTGTGTGACTCAACAAGGGCTGCGAGGGGGATCAGTTATGGTTCCCGCATCCAGCCTCTCTGCAGAGGAATTCTCTGGGCTAACAGCACAGCTCTCAGAGGTTTTCTGTCCTTTGAATGGAGCAGGCTGAGGAGTCAGTAGGAGTCCACAGCTCCTCAGCACTTGCTCCCAGCAGGTACCTGTGTCCTGTTAGTCTGCTCGTCACCTGGTAGATTTAAGCCAGGCACAGTCAGTGTTGTGAAAGGCAGCATGCAGTACATGCATATTTCTATGTTACTTCTAGTGTTTGTAGCAGCAAACCAAACAACAGATGTATAGTGTCTAGAGTCAGAAAATGTGTTATGTTCCAAATAGTTTTACTCTGCAAATATTGGAAGATATTTTCAATAGCTGATAGTATAATTTCTCTGCTTTTTAAATGAAGCCACCAAAGGATGATAATAAAAGCAAATATGTACATTAAATTTTAAAAATATATATGTTTTCTCTTGGAAGAAAAGAAACATTACTTCAGAAGAAAAAAGCAATAAATGTCACTGAACTGTGTATGTGTTTTGCTCTGTTATATACCTCAATAATCAGAGTCTTTAAAAATAATAAGTACGGCTCTCAAATGCAGGCAGTCTTTCTATTTATAGCACATATTCATGTGATAGAAGAGATTTTAATTAGCATTTTTCAGACACTTAAGGTGAGTGCGATACATGATGAAAGACTAAAATTATTATTTTCCCTTGTAAGTTTCCTTTTAAATTAAATATTCAATTTTCTAATTCCAGATTTGTCTGCTAGTCCTACAGGAAGACATTGGTAGAATGTGCTTAAAATGAATTCTAATAAAAATTATCAATTAAACTTAGATTTTCTAAAGATTGAAAATGGCAAAATTCATTTAAATGTTTGATTTTAGTAATGCGTAACATAGAAGAGACAGAAAACTGAAGAAGGGCCAGTGGTTTGCTCTTACTACCACAGCACTGCTTGTAACTGAAACTGTAGCAACACTCAGTCACTCAGCTTCATAAAGGAAGAAGATTTAAGCTAGGCAAACACACCACGTTTTGAAAATCTCAACCATTCCCAGTCAGATCTTAGCCAACAACAGTTGTTGCGTATGAGATGTTCTCTGATATTTGATAGATGTTTAGCTAACAGAGACTAAAGATTATAGTAGGTAAGATTAAACAGCACTTAAAAAAACAAAAAAAAAAAAACAAAAACAAAAAAAACACTCTTCCAAGTTAATGATTTAAACAAAAGCACATATGTGACCTCTCTCCTTCCAGTCTGCTGTTTGGTGGTTGCATTATGAAAGACAATTTAGCTAATGATTCAGTTAATCTTTTTCTAACCACCCTCATAAATCTTGAATAAACCTTATGAAAGTTCAAGGATTATTTTAAATTACTCCTATTTATAGTCACATCCAAACAAAAACTTAAGACTATATAGTAAAATTCTAATAAAGGTTTATGTCCATATGGTATGAATCGAAAGCAAAGAATTCTTCACATTTTTATTCCCCTTTTTCCTGTCATTTTAAAGCTTATTTCCCTCTTCCCTTCTTGGTTTCTTGTACAAAACCAATCTGCAAAAGACAAAAATAGGCAACAAACCTTTAGATGTTCTGTAGTTAAAGTCTATTTGTCTTTTATGGTAAGCAATGCAAATTTTGGCTTGTAGAAATAACCTTATTAGGTATGCAGGCTTTTCTTTGGAAACACTATCATAAAACCCACAGCTAAGTCATTAATCTTTCCAAAAAGCTTGTTGAGATCCCCATAGGCATTTAAATGGATCATAACAGCCTCACATATGAAATGTGGAGCTGCAGCCAAGGATTTGACAGAAGTGCAAATTTGGACAAATAAGACCATCAAAGCTTCAGCTGAAGAGCTTTCTGTCCTCTCCACAGGACAAGAGGTTGATAAGACCCATCATGAAGGATGAAATTATAAGTAAGGAGAGAAAAATGCCAAATTCATGCCAGCAACTGTTAAAAGCTTACCTGGTTGAAGATGTGAGATATTAAATGATTATATTGTTGCAGAGAAACTGGCACCAAAGGATAAATAATGGAGTAGTTGCCCAGAGGTCAGTATTCTCATTTGTCTTGGCAGATAATTATATTGCACTCACAGGAGAGAGCTGAGCACTTGGTGTAGTAAACTAACCCAGTTATGATATTCTCTTACAAGAGAGGTATACAAACAGGAAAAGACAAAAACAAACAAAACAAAAGAACATTTTTGGGGATAAGCCCCACAAATAAACCATTATTATATCCATAGACAATGAAAACTGGAGCAAACTACTTAGAAATAAACCAGCCCTCTGAAACAACAAGCCCAAATTTCATCATTCACCTCTGCACCAGCTTCAGGCTACTGTCCAGATCAGGTGTGTTTGCTCCAGGAAAAAAATATTTCAACCAGAGATCCAGACCCAAACCTGCTGTACTTTAAGTTGAGATGGATTCATTTATCAAAACTATTCAGACAGTATTATAAGCTGAATCTGATTTAAAGAAGCTGAGAACTTGATGGAAGCTTCACCATGAGACAGAATAAGCTTTGCCAGACCCTGGAAAAAAAAAATATATGGATTTGGCCACAAACAACAGCTACAAAGTGTTGTCAATGAGATTTGCAGGGTAAAAACAACCACTGACCAGGTAAGAGACAGCAGGTGTGAGAAAAACGAAAAGAAGGGCTGCAAAACAAGCCTTGCCACTGAAGCAACAGTAGCCAATATTCTGCTGTGAAATTTCACAATCTTCAGGAAGAACTTTTCAAACACTGACCCTATTTGTTTTCGTAAACCACCCCCAGTTTGCTTTTTCTCAGCATTAGCCAGGTAAATATGGAGGACTTCAGTATTAATTTAATGCATAAAGTACAACATTTTTTCTTGCTTAATGTTGTGTAGGAAAATAAGCAGCACATTTTGAAAGACATACAGCAATGATACACAGAAGAATGAGAATATGTGTTTGCATTCGTGGAGGAGAAATATGCAGCCTTTGTGATAAGTTTCACTCTTTTTTATACAGGCATCTTTTCTGAGATTTCTGCAACCTCAGTAGTGTATAATCTCCTTTTTCTTTTTAAACAGACTGTAAAATAACTTGGAAATATTGCGACAGCCACATGGAGAATTATTTCCAGTTATAGTTAGCATGCAAATGAAGCATCGCTCAGCATCTAATCATGCCGCATCTTGTTATAGGTCTGAGGAACTCATCTGCTTTAAGCACATTCAGTATTTTGGAGAAACACTTCATAATATGCATAAAAGGCCTATAAGCAAACAGGATTAATAAGCAGAAAAATAGCTGTAGTCTTTAATTTCTGCTGCAGCTAAGAAATCTAACGACAGCTACATGGCCCAGACTCTTTACTCCCAGTGCACATCTAACTCTGCCTCACTGTGTCATCCCCAGCTGTTTTGTACCACACAAACTTGATTTCTCTACAAAGTGCTGACTCAATTCCTACTAATATATCTGGCCAGGGAAGAGGATGAGCAGCCTAGGCCAGCCCCATCTAACCTCAGACACTTTGTGCGTTGAAGCCCAGTATACAAAAACACTACCCTTAAGTACCTCAAACACACAATTCAGTTTAATGTTATAGGAGATGAACCCTGAAAGAACAGCAGAAAAGAATAACAGCTCCAGAACATCTTGCAAAATGGAAAATGAATCAGAATGACTTCTTCCCTGTGAAAATGACAAATTGGCATTTCACAAGAAGCAGATAAGAGAATGCCACCAGTGACACCCATTACAGCTCAGCCATGAGGCTGCGTGGGCTGAGGCACTCCCCAGCCTCCTGCTTGGAGAAGCAAGCTGCCAGAAGTAGAGCACAGACTGGACTGCCCTCTGGATGGCCCTTGCAGGGCAAATCTGAAGTCAGTCTTCCAGCTCCCTTTTACATCCAATCCTGTATAATAGTTCACATTTTTCCAGGATACGGTTAGAAAATAATGAACCAAAAATAGAAGCAGCAGACATGTTATTCTTAACAAAGAAATAAGCATTTCTACTAAAGAAATGCTTTCCACTGTCTTTTTTTTTTTTTTTTTTTTTTCTAAAAGGCTGCTTTGTCGTTTACTCTTTCTTCAAGCTGTTCGCTACTTAAAGACCATTTGAGAACTACAAAACATCACATAGAATTCCTACAAGGTCCTTTCTGGGACATTGTTCCTCAGCTGTTTCAGTTGTTAATAGATTGCCATATATTCTGTTGTCTTGTCGAACTGTCTTGTGTTTAATTTTGTAAATTTACATAAGGAATGCAGAGTCATGAAACCAAAGTTACAGATGCTTTACAGCTGGTCAAAAATGAACCTTAAATATTATTTTCCTCATCTTTCATTTGTCTGTGGTCTTTTTTGGAGATTTCATGTAGGTTTTGCTTTTCATTTATATAATCAAACTGCTTTTTAATGCAACAGAAAGCTTCCTGCTTGAAATGCACTTGTTTAACAAGAAAATGCTGATTTATTCTAACCAAACTGCTTCACTTTGCTGTGACTGCGAGTCTCTGCTCCAATTAATATTTAAATATTTATTCAAATTAGAGCAGCTTCCGTGGGAGAATAGCAGCCCAGAATAGTCAATAAGCTGGGGGACTGAACAGTGGTTTGTAGGGGCCCAGAGTTCAAATCCCTATCGTGATTTAATTTTGAGATTTGAGAGGCAAGGCAGTGACCGTCTCCCCTGCGATGAGAAGAATCAGAGACAATCTGATTTGAATTGCTGCTGAGCAGCTCAATGTCAAGATCAGAGTTGAATCTGTTGCCACATATGCAAAGTGGGGATGATACTAAATTACTCCACAGACGTGCTGAATAATTGGCAGTTGCAGCGTTTTGAGACTGCGTGTTTCGTAAATGGAAAATACAATGAATGGATATTGTTATGGGTAGGAGTTAATAAAAACTGTTCACGTGTTTCTCATTGGTCAATGCCAAACATGACTACCAATCTGAGTTTCATATAGGTCAATGCCATATGTGAATACCAAATCTAAGTCACAAAGCTAAACAGAAATAACTGATCTGCACCTGTCTAGACTTAGCTATGTTGTTCTCATATTCAGGACTTCCTATACCTCATGTAATAAGTTCAGTGAAACTATCTCACATGCAGGAATCATACCATTTTAATTCTGCTCCTTTTTTTCCTAGAAATACTGTAAATAATGCCCCATAATATTCATGAATTTTCTGTATGCAGACAGCCCCACAGGAAGAACTCCTCCATCTGCTATAGAAGTATTCACCACTCACCCTAATAGTGTTCCACATTATAAAACTTTGTGAGCTGCACATAAGTGCCAAGGAGGACTGAATAAAAAAGCAGTTAAAAGAGCGCAACATCTATGACAGAAGTATGAAATGACATGACTTCTTCTTTTCTCCAGGAGTCATTTCCTAATCAAAGCCCAGAAACTGTTGAGCTAATGAAAATGTCACCTGCGATTTGATGAAGATAGTTTTGATTGCCTGGGTGTCATCACACATACTGCAGTGTATTCTTAATGACTGCAGAATATCTCCTTTTCCTCCCCTGAGTACAAGGTCATCGATAACTGCAGGAATGACGTGGAGAAGTGTGAGCTGTGTGGCTCGTAGTTAACAGCCCCACATGCTGCGCCAGTCCCTAAGTAATGATATCTATCAGAACAACTGAAAGCTGGTTAATGGCTATTCATTGCCAAATGCGTTAATTGCTGATTGTATACCTACAGGTTTAAAACCATTGCCAAGAATAGGCTTGGTGCACACAGTGAATTTGAGGAACTGTGCACTATTGCTTTTCACTAGACCCAAACTAAGTCACAGTTCAATCCATACCAATTGCACGTGAGGATTGGAAAGCGGTTTGTGAGAAATAAGAGAAATACATTTTTGATAACAAACCTCCCATTTATTCCGGTCATATTCCATAACCTGTGAGGTTAGAAACAAAAGGAATGAGAACAACATTTTTCCAGAAATAAAATATTTGTTATAAGAAATGTGGTGTTTTCTCCTTCAGCCTTGTAGAATAAGTTTTAAGATACTGTGAATAGAAATGAGTTATTTTTATTGAATTTAAAACAGTAAGTCTTTTTTTCTATAGACTTTTAAGTCCATACATTACATGGAGATGGTTTACTCACAGAAATTTTCACTATTTGAAGGTACCACTTGCAGTTTCATGAGTAATCTCAAGTCCATTTCATAACCTCATTATGCTTCAGTTTATTCATGCATGAACTAGGAGCAGTAATACTTAGCTGGCTCATTTACAGGGCTGCTCCAAAAGTAATACCTCCTATTTTATTATGTTGGCCCTCAACATCAGAGGTGGATGTTGGTGATATGGCAGTAGATGCTGAACCTTCCCATCAACATTCCATTACATTTTGTTACTGTGTGACAGATGGCAGAAGAGGAGCAGTCTGACAGAATGGCATCTGACGTGGAAGTGGATATAACGCAAAGAGGTGGAATTAAATTCCCCCGTGCAGAAAAAATGGCACCCATCAATATTCATTGATGCTGAACACTTCTGGAGAACAAACAGTGAATGAAGCACAGTGAGGTGATGGGTGGTGCATTTCAGCAGTGCTGACAGCGACTGTGGATCACAGCCACTGGTGCAGGTTTTGAAAAGCATGGCATGCAGGCTCTTGTTCCTCACTGGTTTAAATGCACAGCTAATGGTGGTGGCTGAAAAACAGTGTTTTCCTAGCTGAAAATTTGCAGTATCAAACAGTGTTACTGTTTTCTATCTGTTATAGTTTCCATGGAAATAAATAAAAGGCATTACTTTTGGAGTGACCTATGTAATTTCAACTCAATGGGAGCTGAGCTTCTAATTCTACAGTATGCTTTGTGTTGTTTGGGTTTCTTTTTTCATAAACCATGATTGTAAAGTTTAAATGCAGAGATGATCAGGGTATTTTAGTAATTTTTTTTCATTTTATAAATGATATTTTGAGAACAAAAGCAAGTTAACATAAAATGCTGAGAAAAACCTGTGTTACATCTCTGACTCCGGAGAGAGCAAGACTGGAAACTCCAACTGCTAAGCCCTATGCTGCTCACATAGCAACAGAAGTAAAATCTTGAACTCAATATGCTTCCTAAAATTGTAATCAGAGATCCGCTATAAACAAAGGAGTTTGCAGATGAATTCCATGGCAATTATGCGTGCAGGTTGTTCTCAAGATGTTCATACAAGTATTTTCATTCCTTAGTGTCAATGGGAAATGAAATAAAACATGATAAATGAAATAAAGAGGGGGAAAAAATCACCAAGATGAACTGCAATTCTGTTGAAGATCAGAAAAGTTTTACCTCAACATTAGCACTGATGAATCAGCAAGTACTCTCACACGCCCTTTAGAAGGACTGGACAAAGAAATAATTATTTATTGAGACAGTCCCCTACAAGATTGTTATTTTGATGAATTGGCACATATGGAACTCGGAGATGATGAATTGCACTGACGTTAATTATATTAAAAGTTGCCTAATATGCACATAACTTGATTTATTATTTTATCAACTTAAAAGAGCACTCTCATCTCATATAAAGCAAAATAGCCCCTAATAGCACAGCACTAGTACAGACACTAGATATTGAATAGCATCATGCACTCTATATCTCTTTATGTTCTCAGAAGTTTTATTGTGGAATATGACAATCAATACATATCTCTACATACTCACAGTCAGACTTGACTTATGAGAGAGATAATGGTGAATACAACTAGCAATACAGTCAGCAGTATCTGACTTAATTTACTATTTGCTAAACAAATGCCAGTGAGGTGTGTCTATTTCAGTAGATGGGGATACATAACATTTGAGGTTCTTTTAGTCACGCGGTTCTATGATTCTCTGATCCACAATATCATAACAAAGTTAAGCATGGTGGAATAGAATTATTTATAAAAGCTGAAATACTGTATGTTTATACATGTTTGATTTACAGTCCTCTCCAGAGCCTTACACTGGCACTGCAAACAAGCTAGCATAAAAACCTCTTTCTATGGAATTAAATCTGAAACCTCATACAAATCCATTATTACAGTGGTACAAAATGAAGAGGAGAGAAAAAAGATACTTTATTTTATCAAGGGAGAAAATGTTTTTTCCCTTCCTCAGGGGTAACCCTGGCCATGAATATGTGGATAACAGAAGTTAACACAAAACAAGCTGAAAATCACCTGGGGAAATGAAGAACTTCCAAGATGAGCCAAATACCACAGATGTCAGTTTATATGCTCTTGAGGACTCATCAGAAGCCGGAGCCAAAAGGTTTAAAAGGCATACAGCTAGAATAAACTAGCAGAAGTATTTTTACAAATACAGTGGCAAATGAAAACAGTGGCAGGAAGCACACGTATGTATGTATACCTTCACGCATACAGCCTTTTCCCTGCTTTGTGCAGGTTGTCTTTATTCAGAAGACCAGAAAACTCACCTTTGAGAATATTTTAGAGTCTTATGGAATGAATTTAAACCTGTGCAGGCTTCAAGTAAATCTGAGACACCTTATCATCCTTTCCATTTAGGCAATATTATGAAACAGATTATTTTGATCCATTTTATTTTCTTTGTATTTGTAAGACAACAGAGGATGAATAATACTTGGAAATTCACCTAACCTCGGGAAATTTCAATTAACTACAGAGGAATGAGCACCCATTAAGTTACTCTGCCAGTTCCAAAGCTATGTTCCTCTAGCACTGATGTGACCACCATTCAGTAAGTTTCACTTTTCAGAAAGAGAAACAAGTGCAGAGTCCTACACCTGATTCCTACACCTGGAGAGGAAGAGCCACACAGATCAGTACCAGTTATGGGCTGAACTGCTGCAAAGGAACTCTGCAGGGAAGGACCTGTGTGTCCTGGTGGACAGCAGGGTGGACAAGAGCCAGCAGTATGCTCTTGTGGCCAAGAATGTCAGTGATATCCTGCAGTGCATTGAAAAGAGTGTGGCCAGCAGAGCAAGTGTGGTGATGCTCCCCCTTCTGCTCTGCCTAGCGAGGCCACATCTGGAGCACTGTGTTCAATTCTGGGCCCCTCAGTTCAAGAAAGACAGGGAACTTGTAGAGAAAGTCCAGCGGAGGGCCACCAAGATTACTAGGGATTAAATAGGTTATTTTTCTCATTCACCAAAAGCCATTATGAACACGGGTGATCACAATGTGTTGTCTGTACATTTTGGCTCCTGTAGTAGGCGTGTGCGAGGAACGGGATGTAACGGGATAGCCTCCCTATGCTCCGCTAGGAAGAAACTGCTATATAA